>JXSR01S016768.1:25979-38489 GCA_000969725.1 Ophiothrix spiculata | reverse complement strand
GTAGCAAGAACAGTGCTTACTTACATGGAGCTGGGAATTCTATATGCTGTGATAAGAATACAGATCCTGGGCCTGGAAGTTTGGTGGCAAGAACAATGCTTACTTACATGTGCCCTGGAATTCAATATGCTGTGATAAGAACACAGATCCTGGGCCTGGAAGTTTGGTAAGAACAGTGCTTACTTACATGGAATTTGGAATTCAATATGCTGTGATAACAACACAGATCCTGGGCCTGGAAGTTTGGTGGGAACAACAGTGCTTACTTACATGGAGCTGGGAATTCAATATGCTGTGATAAGAACACAGATCCTGGGCCTGGAAGTTTGGCGGCAAGAACAGTGCTTACTTACATGGAGCTGGACATTCTATATGCTGTGATAAGAATACAGATCCTGGGCCTGGAAGTTTGGTAGCAAGAACAGTGCTTACTTACATGGAGCTGGGAATTCTATATGCTGTGATAAGAATACAGATCCTGGGCCTGGAAGTTTGGTAGCAAGAACAGTGCTTACTTACATGGAGCTGGGAATTCTATATGCTGTGATAAGAATACAGATCCTGGGCCTGGAAGTTTGGTGGCAAGAACAGCTGATATCAACCTGAAAATGTGGAGAAGATGATGACATTGAAATCAACAGGTCGTCATGTGAGTGCAAGAAAGTGGTATCTGCAATGGCTGCCTTAAGTTATATTTATTTTAAATCTTGTCACAAGTATAGGATTAATCCTCCAAAATTTCTATGTCATATGTCAGTGGCTCTTGAAATGGTTCTTCAGGTGACACCGTCACCTGAAGAACCATTTCAAGAGCCACTGACCCAAGATTGGAGATTACACAGTGTGCAATCCAAATTAATGACAAATGGCAGCTATTGCAGATACGACTTTCTTGCACTCACATGACGAGGTATGTATGCCGCTTTCTTACCAAAAGTGCCCTAAAAGCAGTAAGATTTAACCAACAGAGTGCCCCCATATCATCCATGAGTGTTTGATTTTTTTTTTGACTGACTGGGTTTATCTTTGGTAGATATCGATAACCTACAAACAAATTCAAATGAAGTTGCATAGGGGACTTGTGGGGCTGAGTGGGAAAATCATTCTCCAGTTATATGGCAATTTGTTGAATTAAATTTGGGATTCCAAACTAATTCAACATGAAATAGAATAGAAAGTGTGAGTGTGCATTTTGTGAATTGCTCAACAAGAACACTAAGTTCAGAGAAAAATATGCAGATGGATGTATTAAAGGTGCAATTCATGATTTTGATGTGGCCTCTTTTCTAGCTAAATGTAAAGAAGAGTAAAAAATAAATATATGCTTAAAATTTCACTTGATTCCGACCGTTTGATACCAAGTTACAAGCTTTTCAGCATTTTGAAAATCCCCATATAGGCTACTGTGTTGTAATTATTGTCGGGGCCCCGACAGTAATTAGAAAATGAGACATTTTCTCACTTTTCTCAAAAATGCAAGCACATATGAAAGAATGGTTTGGGGATCGTATCATATACCAGTTGTGGATTCTTAAAAGCTAAAAAAATCTAATTTGATAGACGTGACCTTGAGAGTGAAAAGTGGATCATGAATTGCCCCTTTAAGTTAGTCATAATTCTTCAATTTAAACTATATATTTACAATCAAATCTTGTTTGAATAAATCTTATAATATTGCTTTAATTTTTGGATCCAATTTATAAATTTTGCACTTTGGCGTCAAAGTACTCTATACAAGATATTAAAATATAGCCATGTTGCTTGAAATGGATTCTTTTGAATCTTTTATATTTCTATATCCTGAAAGTGAAAAGTAATAATTTTAGTTTATTTTGATTGAATATTAGTGGAACCCATTTCCTAAGCTGAATCACTATTAAGCCATTTTTGACAAGATTTCAAACATAGTATATGTGTAAATTATGGAAATTGAACCAAATCTTCGGAAACATGTATTGGAATATGACGATTTCTTTCTCCAAACTCTTTTTACAATAATCATTGAAGTCAAATCTCAGCTTCACTTTCCTTATATCTTTTAAAAGAGTAAATTCCAATTTTGGCATAGAATATATGCAGTGGGTAATAAGGCAAAATACTATGATAGAGACAGAACAGAGGAAAAATGGTTATTATTATGATTATCATGGCCAGGATCCCTGGGCCAGGATCTCTTGGGTGGGTACCAAAGTTCATTACTGGGTAAATATTTATGGACTTAATTCGATAATTTAAACCATGACAAATCTTTATCTTTATATGAAAATCTTGCATAGAACCAAGCACCCTGGTAGAAGCTTGTTTCCTGTCAAATAATCAGAATAGTCACGTACATCAAGCATGTAAATATACGCCTCAAGTCGGCAATATTGATTGGCAGGTGGGCGCCAATCATCAGACCAGCGGGGAGGGGTGCTCACGTGTGTGAAGGGTTGTTGCTTTGAGTGGTAAGACATGTGGCCCTGGACCAAAAAGGTTGTATTTTCTTAAAGGATGTTGGGCCGATTGCACCAGTGTTTCCAGGATGATTTTCCTGCGGGGGGCTTCGAGGGGCTTTCAGTATTTTGCGGGGGGCTTGAAGCCTAAAAACATCCAAAATCGGCTGATTTTGCATGAATATAAATAAAGTGCGAGGGCTTCAGCACCCAAAGCCCCCCTCCTGGACACGCTAATGGATTGCTTCAAATTTTTTCAACCTTTTTCTGATTTTGGTGCTAAAATATTACTCTCATATTCCATGTGAAATTTTACAGATGAAATATGCTTAGTTTTGGTTTTACGGGTAAAATGTGTCTAATTATGATAATCATAATTAATTTACATCATCTTTCATTTGAAACCAAAATTTAAATTTAAAAAAAGGACTATGCTCCTTTAAAAATGTCATATTGATGCAGTACCATTTTGAGCAACAAATGCTTAAACATATTGGTAAATATGCCCCATCAAATATGGTACGATATCAAATAAACATGACAATTTGAAACCTTAAAATGGGTCTTGATTTGGAAAAAATGCTATATACATATTGTTTCTTAAAAAGTTATAAAAGATACTTTATGGTTCAAACTTCAGTAGTATTTGTAATAATAATGATACATAATTTGAAGAAATTAGAGTAGTAATATCAGGGTTTTTTCCATTCTCATGTGGATAGTATCCCCTGATACCCCATCAAAATGGAAAATGTAGAAATTAAAAAAACCCTTGTAGTTTCTGTCTCTTCTTCTTGACCTTGCTTTTCCTCCCTTTCTTGGGGGGGGGGGGGGGGTGCACCCCTGTAGCGTCACCTCTGCGTAGCATAGCCAGGGGTGGGGGAAGGAGTTGGGGTCACATCAAACCCCTGAAGTTTTAACAAACAAGGAGAAGGAAAGAAAAAAAGGAGACAGGAGAAGAGAAAACAAGAGGAAAAGGAGAACATAATGTGTCAGAATTGAACCCCTTATTAACTAAAATCCCTGGCTACATCCTTACCGTATTTTTGGTCTGGGCTTAGGGATCTATTTTTTTTTTGTCCCATACTATTTTCCCAAATGAGCCGAAAATTGACAACATATTAGCTTGAAAACACACCTTTTTCACTGCTTTCATTTAAAATAGCTAGGATTTTCAGAACTGAAGTGTGCAATAGTTGTCTTCGTGAGTGGTATGTAGAGGAGGCTTGAAATGGGGTCTTTACTGCAGCATATACCTCTACCTCTGATATGTGTGTGCCCCCTCCCCCACCCTGGGCCCAAAACTACTACCCCTAGTCAAAGCTCAAGCATATACCTAGAACTAGTACCATTCCCACAGACTGCCCCTCCCACGGACCCAGCAATGAGCCCAGCCAGCGTAGCGCGCTGGCTGGGCGAAGGCACACTTTTGATTCTCTGCAGAGGGTAGCTGACAGCTCTGAGCAAGAGCTAGCATATCGGCTATTCTCACGAAAGTGACTCCACTTGAGTTGGAAAAATCGAAAAAATGAAGTTTCATAAAAACGTGCTAAATAAACTTTTATTATTAGCTAGTATGTCAAGTATCATGGAACCACAAAAGTTATGAACACCACTATTCTTATATTTTTATACAAGAACTTTCAAATTTAGCATGTAAAAGAATAGGAAGAGCTGTCAAACAAGTGCCTGTCCTGCCCTATTTGAGGCAACGATTCGAATTAAGTTGCTTAATTACTTCGAGGAGCAACTCGGGGAAGCCTAAAATTGACATAAGAGATAATTTCAAGGATCTTTGTAATTTTTGTTATTGCATTGGATAACGTAATATACATAACGTAATATACATTTTGATGTTTTTCCATCAGTTAAATTAAGATGATCACATACATTGCTGGTTATTTTGGCTAAACATGGTCAGGGGATTAAGGCCTATGCCTTGATATGCATAAAGGTAGTCTAGACTCTTGCATATTTTAGATTTGATGATAACGTAATATACATGCTTAAAACGGTCACAATAAATTTTGGAATATAATTGTTTTTAAAAGCCAAACTTACGACCAAACATTTTTAATGTTATGACTTTCAAATGTACACATATGTTAGCCTTCGAGTTGCGCAAAAAGTGTTATGGTTACCGTTCAGTATGATCTTAGGAATCGAGATACTACATGGATAACGTAATATACACTGATTTCGCGGAAACCTTATACTTGTTTCTGGTGGCTTACCAGGAAATCCAACTTTCAAAATTGATAATTATCTTATATTATTGATGCATTTGGAGAAATAAATCACACGGGCATGAACAAGAAAATGTTTTTTTATGATGTATCTATCACTATAAAATAGATGCCTCTAGCAAATACATGCCATTTTTGCCTAATTTGGTGTCTTCTTGAAGCAAAATGACCAAGATAACGGTAAACAAAGTATGGAAAACTATATATGTCCACGTAGAGCTCACCAAGTACTACATGAATATGAGCATTTTTACTTATTTAAAGCAAAACACAAGAATTTTCAGACCAAAGAACGAAATATGGCTACTGGCGCCATTTTCGTGAGAATGGCCGTTATACCGTACATGAGATATTGGAGTGCCCATCCCTAACGACCAAACCCAAGTTATCAATACCTCACTACCTGGAAATCACAAGTGTCAAAATTGCCTCCAACCAAAGCATACTAAATTCCAGGACTAAATTCAATCTTGGTGTCTTCTAAAGTTCAAGGTCTATATTAACAGAGATGTGTAAGTCAAATTGGTCTGAATCATTGGAATTTAAATGTTTTATCTCCCAAAATTGCTGCTCAACATTTTAACTCCTATCCTCCAACTCACTCTAAGTTAATTAAGGGTTAATAAATTTGTTTCTACAAATTTAATTTTTAGCTTGTTATCGGCTTTTTTGGAATTCTACAAAACTGCCAGATTTGGTTCTCAACCGTACCATGCGTCATATAAATGAGAAAATTGTAGTGGCAAATGTGTATTTTTCGTCCATAGTGTGTTGCTCATGTACTTTTTTGTTTTGTTTTTTGAGAGCGTCAAAAGCCCAAAACAGTATTGGTCAAAGTACTTGTCAAAGAGCCAAATTTGTGGTGCGTGGTTTAATTATTTTTTAAGGTTATCCCACATCCTTTTTTTCCCTTTTTTTTTTATAAAATGCTGAAGTGAACAATAGCCCATGAGGAAAAGAAAGAAAAGACTATCATAAGCTGTACTGCACTATCATATATATCTCCATGGCCTAATCAGTGTTTCACAGCAAAAGGAGAACTGGAGTGCTTGCTCAATATTGACCCAAAAACAAATTGCCATCATTCTCTCCAACATTGAAACATGGGTGGAGAGGAAGGGTAGGGAATAAATGGTGAATTATTACAATCGACTTGAACATCACTTTCATTGCTGCTTCTGTCAACAGTTGAATGGTGCTAAAAGAACTTAACCATTCAAGTATGTGACTTTTTTCCTTGATTATAGTAGCTCTTGCTCAGAGCTGTCCACTACCCTCTGCAGAGAATCAAAAGCGCGCTGGCTGGGCTCATTGCTGGGTCCGTGGGAGGGGCGGTCTGTGGGAACGGTACTAGTTCTATGATTATAGTTGAAAGGCTCTGATCTACGATAAGAAAACAACAATCTTGGATGGAGTAAAATAAGGCTAACTGGCACAAATGATAGTGGTAGCTTGATCAGAAAAACATATCAACAATATCTTCACAAATTAAAAACCTAGAAATACCCTCAAAATATCAGATTGCACATTTTCTCAATTTCTTGGAAGTAACTGATTTCTAAAAAAATGGTGAAAGGAGCCGAACAAAATCAAATACAGGAAAATAGTGGGAAACTTGGGAAAATCGGGGAAAATGGGGAACATGAAAAAAACAGGGGGGGGGGATTGAGAACAAAATTAACTGTTTCTATAACACAAATAAGGCGACATTCAAACTCGTATCAGACCCATTGGCAAATGAAAAAATATATGAAAAGGTCAGTTGGACTGATTCAGGGTTGCAATAATACAAAGCAGTGACCGCTTTACACTTGATTACTTCAAGATTATCTGGAATCTAGACCAAGTGGCAAATATTCAGATTAATCATCCAGAGAATCAAGCCAGTGGCAGAAAATGACAAATTAAGGGGTTTTCTCAGAGATGTTGTTGGTACGGCTGCAGGATAACAATTTTTTTCATAAATAGTAAAAAAATCAAAAAAATGTTTGCATCCGTTTTGCGTGCGCAAATTTCAATGCACACTGAACGCATGCTTTACTAACGCGTTTGTTTAATCACGCACCGCATCGCTGCGTAATATATACACGAGGAGTTATGCAGACGCAGATGTGCCATCAAAGTAATTTATTGAAAAATGCCAGTTTTTGTCATTTTTCTTGAAAACTAACACGGTGACCTTTTTTTTTTAATTTCAGTATTTTGAAGTGTGCAAAATGTGCTTTAACATATGTAAAAATTTAAAAAAAATCAATGGAGCATTTACTTTTTTAAAAGCACATAACGATCGACTTTTTGGAGCTTTCCCTATACTTTGTATGGTAAATCGGGTGATTTTGGAGGAAAATATGTACTTTTTGAAATGCCTGTATCTCAAAAACGAGCATGGTGAGCAGTGCATGTTCCTGCTAAGGCCGTATGTCGCGAAATTGGCGCAGAAGCTCAAAATATTGGCGCAAGGGGTTCCCAAAACAAAAAGTAAAAAGTATGGTTTCAGTTATACACAACATTCACTTATTTTAGTTTATTCAGATCATGATTCAAAATTAATGTCATTTCTTAGGTGATCTTTCCGAAATTGGCAATGGCGAAATGTTTTGTTTTTTTAATGTTACTTTGGCGCAAAGTCAAAATCCTTAGCGGGAACACTGATTGTGAGAACAAATAAATCTACCAAATACTAAATTTTGAAGAAAATCAATGGAGAATTTGCATCTCTGAGAAAAACCCTTAAATGCAAATGGAGATGGAGGTTCAGAGGCAAGAAAAAAAGCTGTGGTCAGCCTATCATAGTAGTAATAATGATAACAATACCTGTAATATCGATCTGGATTTCATCAAATGGTAGTGGTCACAATTTCAACTAGAGGGTGTTTATATCAAGCTTTTTGTATTAATTTATCATTATCATTTTAACCCTAACCCTTTAAATAATTGAGAGGTGCTCCATTTTCTAGCCTAAGTCCAACTACATCATAGAAACAAAAACATGTTTTCACCAGGATTCGAACTTATGACCTTTGTCTTCCCAATAGTAGGCCACCACAGATTTGGTCCCTATAAAATGTAACACACATCTATAACATATTCGGACTTAAGCGCATTATGGTGATTTTTACAGCAGGCTTTAGCCAGCTCTAGCATGGTCAGGGTTAATCCAACAGATCATATGAACTTTCAATTTGCATATGAACAAATATATTTACTTTCGAAGCTCATCTTTTTTTAGAAAAAAATGAGTAAGCTGTTTTTATTTTTGTATTGTGACCTAATTTTAATGATGAATGAGCTCATGAGAATATTTGCACTTTTCATTTGAGCTACAATATTTTTCTTTTTAAAATTTGCTTTGTACATTTGTGACCCGTCATATCGAAAGGTACCTTAATACCGTGATGATGAAAATTGATTTTTTGGTCTTATCTGAAAGATTATATGTTAGGCTTTAAAATAGCACCTTGCTTTTAGTTAGTGGATGTTTGATTGCAAAGTTACATCCAAATTGGTAAGAGGCATCAGGATGATTCAGAAAACTATAGTTCTGAGAAAATCAAGTTTAAAGTTTCTGGACTGGTAAAACTTGAATGGAGAAAGGATTTTTATCTTGTTTTTCAACAAATTAATCTTATGTTTTGGATGTTGGAGCCTGATTAATATGATAGAGTACACTTCAAAGGTAGTGTTTCTGATGAAATTAGAAATTCGACCTTGGATGTGAATTTTGACTATGCTCAGCTTCAATGGCCCGTATCTGGTAATTTACTATGCCGGTTTTAAGGTACCTTTCGATATGATGGGTCACATTTTTGAAAAATGACCTGTATTGATGACTGCAGCGTTTTCCTGGAAGTCACACGATTTTATGGTAATTTGACGACAGTATTGTCCGCAAGGAAGCAATGGCGTCTACTATCTCAATATTCACTCTTCATTGCTAACAGCACCAACCTCCTCCAGGATATCCATTGTTCCGTATGCATGAAATGCTAATTTATACAAATCAACTGAGTGACCGAATAATCAGATTGCACAATCAAGCAATATTTCAGTTGGAAAATAGATTTGTGTTAAATTGAAGAATCATATGACTAACTGAGGGCATCTAAATGCATATTTTTCTCCGAACTTGTTTTGTCATAAATAAACTGGACTGGAGTCAGGACCAAATGCACTCTATACTTTCCTATATTAATACACGTGGAATTAAATTTGAGATTCTGAATTAAATTTACCATAACAAAAAATGTATGCAACTTTAGGCCAAATCTTTTTGATGGTATCAACTTTGACCAAAAATAAACCAAATCAGTCAAAACAACCAAAAGTTGTGGAAGAAAGTTGGTTCCACTGTTGGTACAATCTTACAGTATTGCTTTAAATCACAGAAGTAATCATATTTTAGAAGAGTGTGACTTTTAAAAATCATTCACTGTCATCGTAACCCAATAAGATACATTTTGTAATGCAACAGATCGATATCAAAATGTATGAAATCACCAAGAATATCTGATCTAGTAAGCATAAGAAATTTATATGAACAAAACTTCCTGAATTTAGTAAACCCTGACAACAAATTACTGATTTCAGAGATTATTTCCTGTAAGCACCATCTCTTACAATTAGAAAAAAAACTAACCTTCTGTAAACTTTTTAAGGTGCAATATTCATGGTTCGTATGTGACAAAAACCTTGTCTCTTTTCCGGCTAAATAAAAAGAAAAGTATGTACAACATAAATATATACTGAAAATTTAACTTGATTCCGACCGTTCCTTTCCAAGTTACAAGCTTTTCAGCATTTTGAAAATCATCATAGGCTACTGTGTTGTAATTATTGTCGGGCCCCGACAATAATTAGTTATTGACACATTTTCTCACTTTTCTAAAAAATGCAAGCACATATGAAAGAATGGTTTGCAGGTCGAAACATACACCAGTAAAAGGATTCTTATAAGCTAAAAAACTCAAATTTGATAGAGGTGACCTTGACTGTGAAAAGTGGATCATGAATTGCCCCTTTAATCCTGTGCAGTCAGGATGCTGGATATTTTATACTTGTGAAATTGAATATTTTGGCCTGTCCCCAGCCCTATCTGCTAGATGTAATTTTTTTTATCTCCTTTATTGCTATAGATCGCAAAACCTTAATCTTCAAATAGTTGAATTCCCAGCCCATCTCAATTTTAATTTCCCAAACTGTCTTTTCTATAACTTTTCTACATAGTTTAGTCTAGTATGGATCTGCAGATGCAACAGTGGCATAACCAGCAGGGTGTGGGCCCCCTGACGACCCCCCCCCCCCCTCCTTTTACCCCTAAATGAAATTTGACTTTGTAACATGGGTCTATGGAGAACTCCTATTTTTGCTTTGTTCTCCCCCCCACCCCCCATTGAAACATGTCTGCCCCGTCTCGCCCCCTAATTTAAAAAAGTTTTGTTACCCCACTGAATGCAACATTAATTTTCCTCTCCATTGCTCCTGACAGCTGATTTATTATGGGGAGAAACAAATCTAAGATGCACACTTTTTTCTGCTTTTTGATATCAAAGGAATTTCAAGGAGCTGGTTCAAGAAAAACATTACACAATAAGAAGGTAACCAGTTACACCAGACTTTCAAGGTTCTTGTAGATTTTTAAATGAACAAGTAACAATGATGGCATTTATGTTGTCATGGAAATGGGTCTGACTTTTTTTTATATTAATATTGGAATAGCTTAAAAAGACACAGATATTTAATAATAATACAATGAATTTTTCACAATCAAGGAATTACTCTAGACAACAATGGAATTTGGATGTAATTTATTGGTTGTCATGACAACATTACGTAATTCCTTAAAACATGTAGAGGGAGGCATTTTGAAATTTGAGATGGTGCAAAATGGCAATAAATCATGAGTAAAATTGTGGAACTGTATCCCGGGAACTGTATCTGTTTTTACCTAAAACATTGGGGGGGGGGGGGGGGCACTTCAAAATTTGAGATGGTGTAAAATGGCACTGAATAAAGCACAAGTGAAATTGTGCAAATGTATCTCTTTTTTCAAATAATCTAAACATATATCCCATTTTTAGAAAAATCAACCATAAAGATGTGTAAATATAAAGTATAAAAAGTTGAGGGGTTATATAGTGTTTTCATTTATTAAATTTCCCTGCGTACTGCATCGTTTAACTCGAGCGTAACGCGCGCGATCGTCGGCGCTTCACAAGCACTGGAATTTTGCCAATCACACGCTGTAAATACATGCGACTTTCACGCAAACCACTGTAGCAACAAGCATCGTTCTCCAAAAACCCTGCGAACGGAGAAATTTAATTATTAAAAATACTATAGCCACAAAATTTCATCTGAACTGTCTTGAATCATGAAAGTAGGAGCTACTTTCATGCTACAACCAATGCAGTGCAAGGGTATACCCAGGATTTTCCTGAGGGGGGGGGGGGTGGGCTAAAGAGGATTTGCCGATTTTGAGGGGGCTTAGTGGTAAAAATCATTAAAAACAGGCTGATTATGCCCCAGGGGGGTACTTACATTGACGGAGGGTACGCGTATGTGCCGCCCTCAAGACCCCCTTTTCAAGCCTCTTCTTCCGCTCCCAAAGAGCTCCCCAAGATGACTTCAGTTCTGAAGACCCCATTTTAAAGGAAACTGCCACCTAAGTGTGTTTTATTAAGTTTTCAATATAATTTTGAGCGAGTTTCAGCTCAAATAATCATATTTTAATGGGGAAAAAGCAGTTCCTGAGACCTGAATTCGGGAAAAAATCGGTTCCATAGACCCTATTTTTGACCAAATTTCCGTTCCGCAAGACCCTATGTTGGATATCACGGATCTATCATACCTACCAAAACATTTTTGAGTACCCCCAGGATTTTTACAATCTTGCAGGGGGAATTCAGCCTTTGAAGCCAACCCCCAGAAGTACTCTTGCAATCATCCTCGTTAATGGAAACAAGGTTTAAAGGGTAATTTTGGCAGGCAAAACTAGGATCCTATTATACAAATATTGACTGCTTTGAGGGGCATGGTTTAAATTATTTTCCCGAGGTGATCTCAAAACCATGAATATACCCGAAGTGAAGCTGAGGGCATATACATGGTTTTGAGATCACCGAGGGGAAATAATTTAAACCATGTCCCGAACAAAAAGCAGTCAATATTCGTTTTATATACCGAATAGATTTTTGTCATCTGGTTGGTTAAAAGAATCGATAATGATGCTGTATTGTGCGCAAAACGTATTGAGCGGGCGTAGTGAAAAATATGACCCAGGCCTAGTTAAATCCAAGCCCTCACTTTTAACCAATCAGAGGACAGGTATCTATATGAGGTATATAAAGGATCCTTTGAGGTCTGAAATGCATCTCCTCTTTCTTCCTCCCCAGTTTTATAAAGCATTCAGGATACGCTGAATCTTGTGTCGTTCATGGACCAGAGTTATTGTACCTCCGGATAAATTCAGAGTTTGGCCTGTTATCCAGGCATATCGCGTAAATCTTCACTCGAGGCATATGCACCGTGTGCATTTTGTTAATGCGCAAACCGTGTCTGCGTTTCAAGTAGCGTGTATTGCAACTTGCTCTGATTAAAGTACGACAATTTTCCCTATAATCTGTTGCGAAGACTCTCAAAGTGAGGCACGCGGAGCTGCAAAATGCCAGAGGTGCAATAAACATATTAAAAACACCCTCCATGAGCGACAATTCAAGATGGCTGCCATGTCATAGGATTTACGGTGTGAAATCAAAATGGAACCAAGTACCGATTCCCCTTTTTAAATTCCTTACTACACTAATTATGTGTTTTTACCCCCGGGGGCGGGG
>JXSR01S016768.1:0-12976 GCA_000969725.1 Ophiothrix spiculata | reverse complement strand
TATAACAAAATAAAATGTCAATATATGAAATTTGAATACAAATTTTAGACATGGTTCCACCATACTTACAATACAATATAATACAACAACACACATTCAGTGGCAACTTGTTAACCAAGCATCTTGGCAGTAGTACTAGGATTATAATAACTGAAACTGTTTAGAAAGAAGAATTCATTGGAATAGATGTGTTAACAAGTTGCCATTGTATTAACATAGTACATTATTTGACACTGACTCGTATTGGCATTACTGTTTTGGGGCTAAAACTCCACCTGATAATGATCTTAGCAAGATGTTCACAATGAAAGCTCATGGAAAACCAGTTCATAACCAGTTCAAAATATGGAAAAAGCAATCTCTTTTCCATGCTTGAAATGATCGAAACCTCCTTCAATGTGGCATAGTTTCTGACTTGTTATTCGTTAGGCCCAACTGCAAATTTTGGGGTAATGGTGTAGTTTAGGACCCTGTTCATAAGTAACAAAAGTCATTAATTCATCAAGCTAAATGAACCAAAGAAGCTAAAATAATTAAAATGTTATCTAGACAACAAGGCTGATATTTCGGAAGGAGGGCAGGGCATTGAAAAATGAGGGAAATTATGGGGTTAAACAACAAGGTTAAAACAAATTGTAAAAAGTACTAAAATTGCTGTCAAGGTTTTTGTCTCCAAACACCGCTGAAAATGCTTGCAAATTTCAGAAAATTCACCTGTATTGATGAAGCTCCGTTGCCATTGATCTAAATTGTTGTTTAAATGTCAGAAAGATTACTGAGTTTTCATAAAAGAGTGAGATTTTGAAGCAGAAATAAAGCTGTAATCAGCCATTTTTGATGATTGCACAATGCCCAACATTTCAGTGAAATGCTCGCTGGTTGGTAATTCATTGCGCTGGGATCTCATTGCAAACACTGGTTGAATGTTGCGTTAAATTACTCGGTGATCAAACACACACGAATGGAGACAATCGCGGAAGTCAGACTTTTGGACCTAAAAATGAAGGTAAAATTGTTTTTATGGTAAGTTTAGCTTGATAGATGAACTTGATATGGGATTTATTGAAAACCTTGATGATTTAGAATTATTTTATTTTTGATTTTAAAACAATTTAAGTTGTTTTGTTCCTCATTATGAATAGGGTCCCAAACTACACCATTACCAATTTTGGGTATCATTTCCATACCACAACCATGAAGAAAGATTTCATGAATGGTGTATCCTATACACATAATCAAAAAGGTGTAACAATTCCTCAAAATAAAAATTGCAATTATCAAAAAGTTGTAAAGATTACCAAGTAGGTACCAAGTAGGGAAGAAGCTATATCGATGAACAATAGTCAGGATGGTCACTCATCTTTGTGTACATTATGGTGCAAAAATGAAATCAATGGCATTTATACTTTCCATACAGGTGTTGATAGATGTCAAGAACCTGCCTCCGCTAACCAGATACACTGCATGGAAAATTAAAGATATGTTGCATTTGAAGGGTTACAGCCCAGTAATTCTATGAACACACATCCAAGGTTAAGATATTTGATACCATACTATAGGTTAGGATCTCCTCTTTCCATTGATACCAAATTTATGGAAATTGGTCACAGTATGACGTCATAATGACGTAATAAAGCATGGACTACCTGAAAATGTTGATTTTAGCGAAATACAATGTGGATGTTTTTTGGCCAAAAGAGGACCTACACAAAGTCTGTCTGTGGACAGTCAGTTTTAAGTGGGTATGAGTGGCTATGTAAAGATGACTTAAGGATCACATAATAAAATTATATTCCTGGCTATATTTGTTCTTGGTGATCTTTAAAACTTTTTGATACCCCTTGTATATTAAGATAATTTACATGCTGCAATGGTGTAATAAGAGTTTCTTTGATTTCACTATATACTCTTACCCAGCACATTGCTCAATGTCAGTCGGTAGAAGAAAATTCAAAACTGAGCAGAGAGAGCGGTAGGGCCCATATTAACGAAACACTGCCAATTCTAGTTGGTAGATAATTCTTGCCTGGGAAACTTAAATTGGTTCAGTGATATTCAGTTGCCAACCAGATTCAAGTGGTAGCAATAAAATTAGCCTTCAATAATACCAAAATTATGAAGAATTCATGTAAAAAATATTAATACGCAGTGATTTGGTCTTTTGATCAATCCTAATCAATCATTACTAGTCTCTTACACAATATAAAACTACCAGTTCACAATGCTGTAGAATACAAGGGATATGCTATGGATCTTGTAACAGAGTCTGATTGCTTGTTGCATACTTTTAGGTTTATAGAGTATAAGAGCATGATCGATTATTTGTAATAAAATGTAATCTTTGTACAACAGAGACAGAAATCATATAATTCGTCAAATCCAATTATAGCAGATTGAACACTCTTTTCATAAACATGAACATTCTCATATCTGAATATATTTAGAATACAAAACTGCAAGTGAATATCAAAATTATGATACAATACTAGTAAATTTCTAAACATATGCATGTTGGCCATTTTTAATGGCTGAACAATGAAATTAATAAAAAAATACATTTCAAAACAAACATAATTTCCAAATTTGGATGAATGAATTGTAAATACATATATCACATAACATAATTACATCACAGACAGCTTTAAGCAGAAACATTGTCTAAAACATTTCTTGGAGATCACAATTATTGATTAAACATCACTTTCTCTTAATACAACAATCATAGAAGTCAAACTGATTACATTGTGGACCAATACCTATCTGATTCCTTCTCACACAAAAAATCGGTAGCTTGTAAGTTTTCTGTTAACATGCTTTATGTCGACATTTAAGCATTTCTTAACATGTCGACATGAAATCTCATTTGTCCACAAAACTGGACAAGGAAAATTTCATAAAAACTTGCGTTAAATTTATGGCTGTTTATTAACAATTCTATATTAGTAATAATTTGATAAATACCTTTACTAGTTGTTCATCATTAACAACCATTTTTAAAGTTATCGATGGTTCACAACAAAAAAAATATCAATTTTACATCATCCATATTGTCGTACGAAGTAAAAACTAGCACATGACTCTCCCAGGAGGTACTTACATTGACAAGGTATCTATACGTATATGTGCCGGCCTTTTGAGGTGGGTTTTCACAGATTTTGGTATAGCGATGGGGTGGTTTTCATCTCAGATGAAAGCACCCAATTTTCAGAAATTTGATGTTTTTTGGGAACATTTACAAAAAAGCACCCAATTTGAGTAAAATTGGGTACTTTTCCATCAAAATTGGTATATTGATGGGTGGGTTTTTGAGCCCAAAATAGGTATAGAGATGGTCAGTTTTTCAAAGTCTGGCAGGCACATACCCGTACAAAAAATTTTGAAGACCCCGGGATGACTATATTATAGCTAAGTCTACATCAAAAACGGGTCATTAAGCTTATCCAAATAATTTTGTTTTTCCCACAAAAAACAACTCTTTGATATCAACTTTATGTCGACACATATGTCAATGTCGACAACAAATTATTGTGATATGTCGACGTGAAAAACAGTCTCGACAGAAACCTTAGTAGCTTGCTTTACAATCCCTCAATCTATATCAACACATATAAACATGAACTTGTGCATCGTAATTGACTTTAAATTTTCACAAAGGGTTTTTTAAACTTTAAAAATGGACTGGCAATCCCAATCATTACATATTATACTCAATTAAAATTTGAGTCCCTCTCCAATACAAATTTAGAAATCATAAGGCATTTACAACATTTAAGCTTTTCTTTACAGGTCTACAAACATTATCATTTCATTGATAGTATAACTATTAGGCTATTTCACTTAGAGAACAACTACTTCCAAGAGGGCTCTCACAAATTTTCAAAAGTGCAAATGACTGGTATTTTTATCCTTGTATCATGTGCTAATATGCACATTTTTATGTGCTAAAATGCACACTGTCATGTGCAATAATATTTGCACATTGTTATGTGCTAAAATGCACACTGTTATGTGCTAATATGCACATTGTTGTTCTGGAGATCAGTGATATCATCATTTGTGACATTACTTACAGCAAGTTCAACATATTCATTCTGCAAGGTACTCTCACTACATTTCAGGGTTTCTTTAGGAACCTTCTTTTTAACTAGTTGTGGGCCATGCAGATGTGGTGCCATGCATTTTGGATGGTGAACATGCACAGGGACTCTTTTCGGTTTCTTGAATGGGAGTCTACGTGAACGTGCTCCAGGCCCATGCAAGTGTGGTTTTTGACATACAGGGTAATGAATGTGCTTTGCCTTACAGTCTGTTCCATGTTTACGTTTTGTCTTTGAGGTAGAAGGTGACAGGCTTGCGTTATCAGCAAGTTTTTGAGCAGGGCTTTCCTTTGGATTGAATACAGAGGTTTTGCTCTTGCAAGCATCCAGTGCTAAACCTTCATCCTTCGTTGACGCTGCATCATCTATAACTGTTTTTAGGATATAATTGATTCCATCTGGTTTGCTAGGACTGTCATCCACCTCATTCAACCTCTGCACATCATGAGCAGCCAATGCAATATCACTTAATGTTGAGATGTGCGATCCCTGCGAGGATTCGCTGCTGCTTTTAGAATCGTTGAGAATGACTCCACTTTCGGGAGATTCTTGCGTTTTTTCCGACACCAAAATCACTGAATCCTCGTGTTGTGAATGCTCAATAATGTCATCACATTCATGCGAATCTTTGGAACTGGATTTGAGTAAACTATCAAGAAAATCATCAACTTCCAACGAGGTTTTCTCACTGCCAAATGAACTATTGATTTCTAGTATGTCACTGCCTTCTGGGATCTTGCAGAACTCTACCTCACTATCTTCCAAATCGATCACACACTGTGAATCTGTGCGGGTTTTTCCTTGATCTCGTTTCGATAACTGTTTGCGGCTGTCGAAGAAAAAATCTGACATAGTCAGCTCATCGCCTGTTATGTCAACTCCTAAATTCCCATCATGCGACCTTTGGTTCTTCATTCCATCCTTTATTTCATTGTTATTAATATTCATGAGTTGACTTTTCTCACAATCCTGAAATACCGTTCTGTATTTCCAATCTGGCTCTAATTCATTTGCACCATTTTGCAGTCCTTCCGTATGTTCTATATTCACTTCTCCTTTACCGTGTTCCTGAATTGATTCGCTATTCATACCAAGTTCTTTGTTCATTTCTTTGCCCAGTTCCTCGTTCACTTTTTCACGCTCCTTGATCTCAGATTCCTTGTTTGTTTCCCTTACTTTGTAACATTCCTGGTCCTGATCACTTTTGTTGATATTCCCCTGGTCTCCAACTACTTTACAATCACTATCCTGGTACAAATCTACTCCATGTTTCTCAGACACTTTTGGCACCAAGCCCTCTTCACCATTTCTTGAACTCTTCTTAGTATCCATGCTTTCTTTGTGTTTCCGAGGTCTTCCTCTGGGTCTTTTTACACCTGAACCTGGTGATGCAGTTTGTCCTCCCCAGTGTGTACAGCGCATTTTCCTACTTCTACAATGGCCACAAGGTTCAGCGTGCTTCATGTCATCAAGATCAACTTCAAGATAAGAAGCAGTGCGGCTGACTCTTCTTGATCTTCTCACCATCATGCCACCCTTTGATGGAGTACCGGATTCAAAACGAGAAGATCTCCTCACCAGGATACCACTTGTTTGATCAGGGCTGCCTTCATCTGAAGAGACATCGCTGTCACTAAACATTCCATCTAGCTGTAATTCAACTTCATCTGGATTCATATCATCATCATCATCGTTTAGAGGTACAGCCAAAACATCTTCTTTCTCTTTAAGATATTTAGAAGTTGATTTAGTTTGGGATTGATCCAACACCGTAGGCATCATAGCTTTGTTAAACTTCTGGAGATCTTGGAAGCACCTTTCTTGAGACATAGCAGTATGTTTCAAGGGACGTCTTTGTCTCATTGAGAGCCTGCAGCTTCGGTGTGCAACTGTGGAAGGGTCGCTGTGTGTAATTTTGGACGACCCATCAGCAAACAAAACCTCCATGCATATCTTCGAAGTTTTCTTTGCTGGGTCATGAACATCTAGTTGCTTTGCTACAGCTGGAATATTCAAGGACGGTGTCCTCCGTGTTTCGTCAACTTTAGCTAAAGTAACACCCACTTCTTTGTCAGAAGGTACCCAAATCTTTGTATGCATGGAGGCTAGGAGCGATAAAGCCTTTGAAGCGGCATTACTGGTTGTCCTCTCTTTGCTCAACCTTGGTGAACTTCTTGTTGGACCACGAGATCCCATTTTGTGAAGAGAGGTTTTCAAGACAGTATCTGTTTGGCACTGTCCATCTTTAGTTGTCACCTTCTGTGAGAGCTTCTTCAAATTTGTACCCTTTTCTCCATCAAAAAAATTGAACTGATTTCCAGAGACATTGGCAGTTCCTTGGGTTTTAGCAAGTTTGGGTGGACTTTTCGAGAACTTGATCTTTCCTGAATGCATGCGTACATTCCACCGTTTCGCAGACCTCGTCAGTCTATTCTGCTCACATCTAGAGCGGGAAGTGGATTTCAATTTACTTTCAGATTTTGAGGACTGACCTGGGGTACAGTACATAACTTTCACTTTGTATTTTGGTGTTTTCAATAAAAGATCATTGAGAGTACTTAAGTTTGTATTTGTTTGAATCAACGTAGTATCTTCATTAGCTTGAATGGCATTATCATCACTTCCGGTTTGCTTTTGTATGTGATCATCCATGTCAGGTTGAGAAGGTGCCAATTCTGCATCTATTTTACAAATCTTTGAAGGTACATTGTGTTCACTCTTATTTTTACGTTTCAATGTCTTCAGTGGTGATGGTGCATCATCAGCATTGACTAATATCGGTGTCTTGATACCAAATTCCTGTTTATCTTGAATTTGCGCAGCAATCCCATGGGTTGATATGTCTTCTACAGATTTCTTTGATGCATTTACCCATGACATCACCTTCTGGCTGGCACATTTTTCTGGGACCTGTGACTTTTCTAAATCAGATTCGTGAGACTCTGCAACTGTTTCAGGGGTTGGTATCTTTTCTGCATCATCTGGAATGAATACTTGATCCAAGATATCTGCTATCCTTCTATCTCCAACTATCTTTGAGGCTGAATGAGATTCTTCAGATGGTGATGCATTATCATTGGGGGTTATAGTCTGGTCTATGTCAAATTCTGATGTAGGAAGTTTCTTTGGAGTTGTCTTCTGGTGTGGAGGTTTCTTTGGGGTTGATTTCTGTACTATGACAACTTTAGGAGTTAATTTCTCGCCTGGGATTTCCTTGGAGATTGGATTAGAATCTGGTGCTTTCTTTGAAGATGGTTTTTGTTCTTGTAGGTTAACTAGAGATTTGAGTTTCTTTGGGGTTGACTCATTCACTGACATTGTGTCTAGAGATTGTGAACCATCTGCAACCATCTTAAGCGGTGAATTTAATTTGAAGACACTCTTTGCGGCTGATGCACTATCTGCAACCTCACTTGAAGTGGGTATTTGGTCCTTGAACCTCTCTTGGGATGACATTTCATCTGATGCAATACTTGTAATGGTCTTGCTTAAACCTTCAATATGAACCAATGCTTTAACTTTGATTTTAGCAGGTGTTGTTGTCCTGCTCGAACATTTGCTTGGACTCTCACTTTTTGATTTTTTCTTTGGGCTAGTATTTCCCGCAGCCATTTTGTGGGGCGTGGTAGACTTCTTTGGGCTCTGTTTAATATCTGCTTGCTGGATACTGGATTGTGTAGTGTTTGCAACAAGACTACTTTGGCTGCTTTGCGTAGACCTAATTTGCGTTGATTGTGCACTCCATACCTGCAAGTACCTGTCAATGCTGGACTGCTTCTTATGATCCTTCAGGTGCATCTTGGCTTTTTTGTGCGGACACATTTTCTTAGTTTTGGACATGAGTTTGAGACCAGATGAGTTTCCTACTTTGGACTTACAAGTACAAGTAGGTTTTTTGGCTACCTTCATTGTCTGTGCTTTGAAATGGTTTCCCATTTTGATTTTGAGTAGATGTGAGCTGGTCTTCTTGGTAAAAAATCCACTAGTAGGTGTGAATTGAATCCTCCCAACTGCTGCTGATTTTTCTAAATTACTCAATTTGACTTTCTCAGTTGCGGATTTCACAGACTTTGACTGAGGTGAATCAACTCTACTTTTTGATGGAGATTTTTGTGCCGACACAATCATCTTAATGGTGGTTTTCTTCTGTGGAGAGGACATAGTATTAAGTAGTTTGCGAGGAACAGGCGACTTGTTTTCCACATTTTTGGGTGGTGGTGACTTCGAAATCTTTAATTTCTTCCTAGGTGCTGAGAATTCCTTACTATCGAGTTTTCTCTTTGAACAGGTATGCTTTACAGTGAAACCTGTGGAATTGCTACTTGCTCCTTTGGATAAACCTGATCCAATATTCCCCGGTGATTCATGATCTTTGGATCCTAATGGAACACTAGAAAATAGTACAGGAATCAGATTAGACAATGGCTTCAACTGAACCACTGCTTTACCGTTTGTTACATCCTCAATACTTTTGATGCCATTAGGAAGAGGTCCAGAATACGGTGTCCCCTTGGAAGATACTTTACCATCTGGAGATAACAGCACTGGACCATAATCAATATCTTCTGACCTTTCATTGTCGCTATCACTACTTGCTGTACTAGTGGAGTTGGTGCTGTTCCATGACTGTACTTGTTGCCTGTGTCTGGCACAGAGGTGGATACGAGTACCTGGTTTAGCTAGTGCTGATAGGTTGAAATAGGTCGAGTGAGTTGCAGGAGCTCGCATACTCATCCTACTGGTAGTCTTCACAGCAGATGATGGAGTTGGGGAGGTAGTACTGTGCTTGGAGCATGCATGACTCTTGGAGTGGGTGCATTTACCTCGACTTGCATCAGATCCTTCCACCATTAAGTTTGGTGGAATGGATTCATGAGCTAAGCTATCCTCAGATGTGCAGCAAAAGTGTGGTGGACTGCTCAATCCTAGATGCTTCCTACAAGAGCCTTGATCACCTTTATATGGTGTTACATCAGGGCTTGTGCTGCTACTACTACTACTACTCTCCTCGCTGATGTCATACGGTGGGGGTGGAGATTGCTTGATCAGACAAGGGGGTGAGGAACTACATTGATCTGAATCAGCTAAATAAATCGCATCATTAGGTGATGCGGAAACACTTGGCAAATGTATGCTTAACTCTGACAGATTGGGAGACAGTGACGGACAGGTAGAGGGCGCCTTCTTCTTGAGAGGCCTGCGTGATGGCAGCGGTGTCCTGGGACTTTTACCTTCCAGCATTTCTCTGCGCTGTCCACTGCCTGGTGTAGTTTTAGTACTGGTCTTCTTGGACTTTTTAGGCTTGCCTACATTAACTGAAATGAAACAAATAAATAGTAGGATGGTGGTTAGAAAACATATCATATAGTCGTGTGAATTCAGCAAAGTTGTATTTGCATTGTTCTCATTTATAAGGATAATTCATACTTTTATGAACCAATTTTGTTGGATTTTAAAACACTTCTATCACTAATATCAGATTATATGATGATTCTATATAAATCCTGATGTAAATGTTGCTAAAAATGCCAACTTGAAACAGGTCAATTTCATATTCTTTTTTTGAGGGGGTGAATCAGTGTTCCTGCTAAGGCCGTATGGTGCCCCATTGGCACAAGAGTGGTGAAAATTGCCGCATTGAGTTTCTGAAAAAGTGTGAGAAAGACATTTTTCTAGTTTAATTGAGCCAATTTTCAGCCACAGCTCATGATTTTGGCGCAAGCACCTCTTCAACTTCGTCAAAATTGCTTGAGTTGGCGCAAGCTCAAAAACCTTAGCGGGAACACTGGGGTAGATGTAACTCAAGTTTATTCTGTTGTGAGTTCCAACTTACTGATTGATTTGCAATTAATCACTTTGACAAACAATAGCATCTACCCTATGGTAAATGAACTACAGAATATTACATGCATGAGAAACAAATCATATCATGCATGTGTCGTGCACATACCCTTATTCCAAACATTATTCAGAAGTCTGATTGTTTTGACCTTGAGTAAAATCACAATCATCTGAAAACAAACAGAACTTTCTGGTTTGGTTTTATCTTGGGCATCCATTATACCAATAAGTTCTAGACATGGTTAATATTTTCTTACATGGATAAAATGTGGGTGTTGTTAAATTTCCCTTTGAGAAAACAAATAAACCTAATACATTGTATCTGATGCTAATGTCCCATTTGTTTAGACAAGAATGAAAAGCTTCAGTACTTAATCCAAAGTCTCTGCCTTGATTGGTGCTTTATCATATCACAGTAATTTTTTCAAGAGTAAAATATGGACCTACAAAGCTGTTAAGCTGGTTTAGGGGTGTCTATCGTGGTAGTCGCACAACCAGGAGCACAAACTTGACCTTGCTTATCGCACCTTGAAAATTTTGCAGCTAGCATGACAAGCTGACATATCAACAACCTTGTCATGATGGCTGCAACAATATGTCGTCTAAGGAAGAATAAATTCAACTTTCCGCATGGATATATATGCAAATGTGCCGTGCTACATCGCGACAGCTCAAAATTGCAAAGCTACAACCAAAAGTAATTTGCTTGAAGAGGTGCGCTTTAATCACATCAGAATAATGAATTGCTAATGTTTGTGCTATACTTTGATCAACACTAAAAAGGCGGGTTTATTCACATTGCGAATTGATACAGGAAAGGGTGAACACAGCCTAACTGCAGGAGATGTTGCAAGTGTAGCACAAGTGACCTGAGCATCGCTATCAATGGAGTGCCTGTGAGTTGGATTACATCTGCTCATGGATGGAAAAAGTATCATAATTTCCGCCTATTTAGTAATGATAACTGTATGCATTACCTTTTATTTTAATGTATTGTGGCAAAGACCCAATGTCCTAAGTTTTGGCCTAGGGTTTGGGGTTAAATGTCAAGTAAAGCAATTGGGAATCCATATCTACGAGTTCAGAGTTTACGAAAAATTGTTCAAATGCCATGGCTGTTGTATCCCCGTCGACAAAAATGTTGATATAGGCAGGAGCGGACATCCGGGAGTTTTGTTTACATCAGTGACGTTTGTCCAAATACCGCGTGTGAAAACAATTGCCGACTTCCTATTCAACTCTATAGGGAAAATGTCGGCTCGCGGAAACTTTGATTGATTTTAGCAAAGTTTCAAAATATTTCGATTCCAAAATCATATGAGATGTGTTGTATTTCAACCACAACAAAGTGACAAACAGCTTTTAGTAGAATTTGTGTGAAATAGTAAGAAAATAGTAATTTTGATAATAATTGTTGTAATTTTTTATTGATTCTTCAATGATTTTGTAACTTTTGAGCCTTGAGTGCCGGGTATTTTGACTCAAAATCAACCTGAGAGCCTGGTGAAAATTAAGAGTGCCGGCTGGTCCCGCCCGCCACCGCCCGGTGTAGTGACAACCCTGCAGCTGATCATTTCATATATTTCCTTCTTGCTAAAAAAGAAAGAAAATGAAGGGATGCCTGGCTGAAGTACTGATTGTTTTCCCCGCGCACTAAGTCCAACGCGAGTTATTTTTAGATCATTGTGTTGCATATGATGTAGGTCTACTCGGCCCTATACCCCCAGTGGATGTTGTCTTAGCGCCTTTATGAATGTGGTGGTGTCATTTGTCTGGACCACAATCTGGGCACACATACCGGGGTTAAGCTAACGGCGTGGTTCAAAAAGTGACTTCGGTGAAGAGTTCACAGCTGCCGAAGTCGGATAGAAAGAAAGACAAGAAAGAGCGAGTTCAAAATTTTGACAGATGTTCTACCAATTCCTGATTGAATGACACTCAGCAAAATTTTTGCCACTTTTCCTACTCAGTTGAGGATCTAACCTATTCTTTCAAAATGCGACAGAGGCATTACACTTTAAGTATTGTCAAGGTACATTTCTGTCTGGAACTGTGGAAAAGAATAAAACCTACTTTATAGAAATTTCCAGAAAGTCTTGTTTTGAAGAAAACTATTACTTATTTCTGAGTTTTTGTATATGAATTAAATTTTTAAAAATCTACAGCCAAAATCAAATTTGCAACCCCCCCCCTGTAACAATTTTAGCATTAAACAAAAATTACTTGTTTACCATTCAATGATTAAAGTTTATTTGTCCTTTACATGCATGAAAGCTAATGCTATTCAAACATGCAATTGCATGCTACTATAAACCAAGCGTACTATTAAGGTCATCATGCTCTACCATCCTACCAATATGAAATTCAAGTGTACAAACTCAACTTGCTTTGCCTTGGCAATCTGAAACCACAGTATGGACAGAGAGGTTAAATTATATTTCAAACTGGCATCATGTTAGTGAATGGGAAACCAACAAAATCCAAAAGAGTGGGTAAATGAAAATAACATACTTTTGATTCGGGTTAAAAGTTTAGAAAGACAATCAGACTCGTATTCCAGAAAAGTGTTTAGCAAAACCATGGTTTTATTTTCCCGTCAACAGCACGGTTCATTGAAATAATCCGCTTCAAAGCTGCAACAGTGTGTATCATTCATGGACAGCAAGGCCCATATTCCAGAAAGGTGTTTAGTTAAACCAGTTTTATTTTCTCGTCTACAGCACAGCTCATTGAATTGTTCCGCTTTGAAGCTGCAACGGTGTTTATCATTCCTGGACAGTTGGGTCCGTATTCCAGAGAGGTGTTTGGCTAAATCATGGTTTTATTTTACCGTCAACAGGACAGTCATTGAATTGTTCTACTTTGAAAGGTGCAAGAGTGTGTATCATTCCTTATGTTTAGCTAAACACCTTTCTGGAATACGGGCTTTGGTGTTCAGTTAAAACCATGGTTTAGCTAAACACCTTTCTGGAATACGGGCCTTGCGTGTTCAGTTAAAACCGTGATTTAGCTAAACACCTTTCTGGAATACAGGCCTT
>JXSR01S016767.1:40419-50790 GCA_000969725.1 Ophiothrix spiculata | reverse complement strand
GTTGATTCAACGTTTAACATCAACCAATTCTAAACCTTTTTTCAGAGGTGGTTTAGTATCAACATTGATTAAACGTTGAATCAACGTTTAATATAAACCTTCTTTCTCTTTGACTTGAAATGGTTGAATTCTGGTTGAATTTAGGTTTAGTTTATAAATGGTTTACTATCAACGTTGATTCAACGTTTATTAATTTGCTTGTGCCCACTTGGTAGTTAAGCTTAACCATAATATACAACTTCACATCTTTAGAGAGATTTATGAGAGATTGCATATTCTTAATCAGATGGTGCAACCCTTAGTCAATCTGCAAGACGTGACTATTGATCAAATTAAGAAAAATAGTCAAAGTCAAAATATGTCACAAATGGAATATGTTATGACTCACCCCCAAAAGGGGGACTTTGCAACAGAACACTTTTCGAGAAACTGTTGAAAATAGGCAGCAAAAATAAAGAAAATAATAAGAATTTAGCCTTTGTCAATTTCAACAAGTAAGGTGTCATCTTAAATCTTAGAAAATGTTGTAACAGATGAAATGATAAAATCAAAATTGATATCATCTGCATAGTCCCCCTTTCGGGGTGAGCCATCACATATATGGTCACCAAATCGCTGCCGCCCTTGAGTGGCTTGGGAGATTGGAACTGAGTGAGGTGTCCCACGTTCGTTTCCAAGGCTCCAGTTCATGAAAATAGGTAATATTCAAGGAGTTTTTGGCCTTTTAACTAGGTTAGGGTTGCTAATCCCTTCCAATTAGATTCTAAATATCATGAATTTCAGACAGTTTTATAATTAAGACCTATTTTGCAAGTACAGACTCACATGGCCTACAGTGGAAAGGTTTAATAGGTTTATAATGATTTCAAGGTTATGTTATCCTGTTGTCTCCATTGATTCTCCTAAAGTTTGAAATCCTGTTTACATGTTATTATGACTAGACTTTGAAGGATGAATTTTGCTCGGAATACCCCACCCACCGCCTTTTGTTCCTTTACCATTTCCCCTAGATGTGTTATCTTCCAAGTAACGGTGCCAACAACGGCAATGTAGTTAAGCAATATAGACAATTTGGTTTCATATAATTGCTTCCTTAATTTGTTGGGAAGAGACAAAAATACCAGTTGTGCTCTCCTTGGTATGTTCCAGTGGTAAGAAACGCCTTGGTTACGGGACTCAAACTAGACATCACCAAAGGTTAAATATATCGTTTGGTTTGGGAATAGAAAATGTTTGCTGGTTGTTTGTTTTCTTTGCTACAAACATAGCCTGAAATTCTCCCAGTACAAAGGTGGACAAACATGGCTATATTTAGATTTAGAGAAGACTGTTTTGTTTTGATCAAATCTTATACTCCCTTTGCAAAGTCAGTAGAAATTCCTAGGGAATCACAGGTCTTGAAAGAATTAAGACAGTGCATATTTTTTAGAAATTATGGCTCTACCCGTTTTCATGGGCTAACAAATGTTTAATACAACACAAGATAATATCTATAATATTCAACGATGGATATATTATATCCATCGTTGAATTATTTAAAGCCCTAACAGACCTGGGTATTAAAATTGCTTTTGCTTGCTTGTTCTGGACATCTTTTTAAGACATTTTGCAATCCAGCTCTTCAAATAAGTTTTTCATCATAGTATTTTCTTTGGTAGAAACTTTCAAATATTTCAAAAGTACCTCATGACCACAAATTATCATTATTTGCATCCTGTATTGTCCCATCTTCGATTTTGACACCCACATTATATCTACCGCAGTACCAGGCAGTGGCAGGTAGCAGATTAAGACTAAACATTTCCTGTATACAATTAAATAAACCTTATTTATTTATTTTTTTTATTCTATGCAGAGACAAATCCCCAGACAAGCATCATAGAGATAGATACCCAGACAGATACGGTGACGCACCCAGGGAATCCAGAAGACGTACTAGAGACCACCCTGAGAACTCTAGGGTAAGTTCACCTCAATATCATAAGAAAATGAAGAAGAATACAAACTCATCATGTAAACTTTGATTACAGGGTTACTGTTAACGTTGGTCTAGGAGGAAGATAATTAAGCAGATTGAGTTATGGACAATACCTATATGTTTGTCATTGTTTCATGTTAGCTAATTTGGTATTTTTGTTTTAAAAGTTGTATTGGCTAATCATAGTCTTCAAGTTTCTACTAAAGGTTTAATAACTTTAATAAGGCTAAACTGCTACCTGTAAATGTACTTATGCCATTGAAACCAAAAAGTTGCCAAAATGTCCAGCCAAAACACTAGTATCTGATTCCATTGACATATATCACCGCAATAAAATGAGATGCAAGTATCGCCAATAAATGGCTGATTTTATGTGATAAGATAAGAGAAGATATGCATATCCCATGATGCATTGCTTCCGATGGGATTATTTGTTTTATAAGTCATGTGAGAAGTTAGTGATAAAACATGCCCAAAATGCAAGATTACAACAATTAACTTTGATTTAGGTTCATTTCATCATTAACAACTCACATAAGTCCCTACACAAGCAATCCCGCTGAATGAATGATGGGTTACACAATATCATCCCTTAGACATGATAGAAAATCCCATGGTTATCTGTCTTAGGATGACATATGCTGTGTAATGAGTTGTTCTTAAGAGCTGTTCGGTGTGGTCATGATGTAACCACATCTGCACAAATCGTACACCTGATGGCAACTACAGTAAGGATCATTTGAAAATGTTAAATGTGGGACTATTCCTCTAACCAAGCTAGAACTCACTAAAGCTTACTGTCAAAAATCACGAAAATATGCCGAAGTCCGAATACGTCATAGATGCGGGTTGCATATGGGGACTAAATAGTTAACGTTATGCCTCGCTTGCGGTGCCAGAGATCATGGGTTCGAATCTCGGGGGAAACATGCTTTTTTTCTCCTATGATGTAGTTGGACTTGGGCTGGAAAACAGACATCCTCTTGATTCGGGGTTAAGCTGTACTTTGGCTTAGATTCATGGCTTGCTTTACCATTGTAGTCATTTGTGGGTATATGTTTTCAGTTTGAACCTGTGATTCATTAGGCAGATCATATAGAGATTTTTACCCTCCCCCAATATTTGCATTCTTTAAAAGAAACCAATAACACCTTCCGCACTTGGAAATAATCAGTTGGTGTGTTTGTTTAGGTTGTCCATCTATGCGTTGCTAATGGTTTCCTCTGCCTGTCTGTACCTGTTGTTGGTGGTTTTATGGTTAGTAGAATTAGATGATCTGATGGAAAATGCCCACTTTGTGGTGTGATGTAAAAGTGTGTTCCCTTAGGAGTCAAGTGAATAGATATGGGGCATATTCATTGATAATTGCCATCCACGAGTGTCTTCCATGAGATCTGTAGCCCGATCATTTTTTATGGAAAAAGCAAGCATATACCAGTTCATTATGTAAATGGCATACTTGCCAACTGTTCCTATTTAAGAGGAACAGTCCTGTTTTGGGCAAAAGAAAAAGGTAATTTTTACCAATCCGTTCCTCTTTTGTAAAACTCACCCTATAGTAATATCTAGGAAAATTGGAAATGTTCCTCTTTTTGGACAAAAATGTGCCAATTTGTCCCTCCTTCCAGTTTTCAAATGTTGGCAAGTATGAAATGGGTGCAAGATTTATATTTACAGAATATAGAATGAGTTACATCTCCTATTTGGTCCACACAAATCAACTTGTCAAAAGGCGTCCTATCCTATGGGAGACGCCACGAGACATTGTGAGAATCATATAATGTGATATCAGGCACATCTGAAATTGATTTTATGATTGTCTGATAAATATGACCCACTTTTCGGGAATTGTTTATAAACAACCTCAAGAACTGATATTAAGATGAAATCCTAACAAGATTCCAACAGAAGTATGACAGGACCACTTGTCATTTTGCACAGACCACCAAGATGTTTCCAAACAAAATAGTCAAATTAAGCAAACATTTGATGTAAATGTTTATGTATCTATCCAATAGAATGTCAATCTGCTGCACAGAGAGCCAACATTCCAAATGGGGAGGCCTCTTAGTTTGAATATGGGCACAAAATATCACCACAAAAACATTGTCTCTTTTAATTTACACTGTTTAAAGCTTTTTTGCCCCAAAATAAAAGGACATTTGGCTATACAATCAATATAAACCATGTCCATTTAGTGCATAAAGTATAGAAGAGGGCGCTATTCATTGTGATAAAATGCAGGAAATTCAAATTGTGCAAAATCAGGTATGGAGTCCTGGCTATGTTTAGAGTCACAATCCTACTGAGATAGCACCCCTATGTTTTCTTCATACTTCCTTTGAGGTGCTTTCCCAATCCTACTGAGATAGCACCCCTATGTTGTCTTCATACTACCTTGGGCTGTTACAAATCAGATTCCATTCCATAAAAGTGTCTTGACATCATTCCAAGTTGCTGTTGCTATGACGTCAAGTTTCAAGCTTCAAGCAATAAGAGAAACAGCAATTATTTGTTTGATATGTTCTGGTGCACTTTTGAGTATAAAGTGCAACCACATAAACATTCAACCTATAGATGTAAGTTGGTTTATACATTTGAGAAAGATCACTATAATAAATTTTTCACATTTATGTATGTGTTACATATTGTTTTGCGAGGAGTAATAACATAAATTTAGTAAATTGTACAATTCTTTCAAAATATGATGATTAATGACAGCCATAATTGTTAGACAAATATTTTTTTAATTGACAGACATTATGAACACGATTTGCCATGTAACCCAAATTCTGATTGGCTTAAAATTAAATAATGTCCCCTTCTGTAATCAATCATTACAAGGCTGTGAAAAAATGCAGCATTTAAAATATTACCTTGGCCTTATATTTCATAAAGTATGTGATTGGCTGATTAGTTGACAGAATATAAACTTTAGCCAATAGTGAAGTAGTACTTATGGGTTTCGAGCATATAACCAGAGAGTGTGCCAAAAAGGAGTAGCTAAATGTCAGTGTAAATGGGTATATCTTATTTGTAATAGGTCAGCATTGTTTAGGTTTAACCACCCTTCTTTTCATGTTTAAGTAGGTTGAACATCGTATGATCAAATAGTTGAGCAGACATCCACTGCTTCACAATAACTCTCCTATTTTAGACAGAATATATAAATATATAAACATTCAAGTTCTAGTCAAGAAGAATTTATGACCGCATCCTCACATAGACAATAAGAACTGTTAGGGATATCAAATGGTGTATAACATTAACCTAGTTTCATGAGTTTTTGTGCCAGATTGTCATCCTTGCCATGTATAGTTTTAGCAAATAACAATTAACAGCATTGTGCTATTCGGAGTAGACATACTCTGTAAATCTTGAAGTATGCTACAAGTAGCCGATTATCGCACAAAAACCAATATGACCATACGGGGAAGTAAATTAGTCCTTATTTCTCGAATCATAACAACATACCAAATCTTGCCGAACATTCAAATGAATTTATCTACAATGTTTGTCCATGTGTTAGCAAAAAAAAAATAGCCCAAAATAATACCAAAATTATGACAAATTTTTGTAAAAATACATCAATACGCAGTGATTTGGCCTTAATCAATCATTACTAGTCTCTTACACAATACCTAACCAACAGTTCACAATGTTGTAGAATACAAGGGATATGCTCTGGATCTTGTAACAGAGTCTGATTGCTTGTTGCATACTTCAAGGTTTATAGAGTATAGAGGTGTCAGCTAAGCGATAAAGAAAGTGGTCTATTGGTCTGCAGTTGCTATCCACCAACATATGGCAGTGCCCCCACCACCATTCAAAAAAATTGAACTAATTTTAACTCTTTGCAATGTATCTTTGCACTAAAAGGACAAAGTGACAATAATAAAAGCTGCAAATATTGCTTCCAAGAAATGAGCATTGATTTTTCAAAAGGGGAATTTTATTACCGTTCAAGTCTGCATTATTCAGGAAATAACAATTAAAATGCCAATTTTATTGAAATTTTTCAAAAAAATTTCATTCCCTTAAAACATTCTAATTTAATTTTTTGTAGTTTTACTACAATGCTTAATGACACTATTCATTTCACCATCATCTCGGCTTGAATTGAACAAAAATACAATAGTTTCACAGTTGGTGTCCGTAGGGGAATTGACCACAGTATTTCCAATAGCCTTCCTACAGGGTGTCTGAAACAGCCAATATCTAATTCCATTTTGCTGGCCCAATTGTAACGTAAAAGTATGACAAGTCGTAAGATTTGTTGTACAAAATAAGAAGATTTTTTCTCAATGCAAGGTAACTTGTCATGAGCTTTCAAATTTCATAAAGAATCACTAAACCAAATCTTAAACACAGCTGGCCTTAACAGTTGTCAAAGGTCATTCATAGTCATCTAGATTTCCTTTCAAGAACCACTGGGCTTGGAAAATTAGATCAGTAGAATCAGTATGACCTCAGCATCGATCAAAGGTCAGTAGAATTTGTGTGATATCAGCATGGGTCAAAGGTCAATCAGCGGTCATCTCGAATACCTTTGTGACCTCAACTTTGGTTAGCAGAAGAATTACTTATTATCCAAATATTTTACGATTAGTGACCATTAAACAAGTCAAAAATCAGAGGTTTTTAGGTTTCTAGAGCACACAATATTCTAGGCCTTACAGAGCCATAACCAAATACATTTGTTGCAGACACCCTGTATAATTGTAAATCCATGCACCATATGCCTTCATGTGAGAAAACAAATAGACAAATTTATGTCATTGCTGATTACGATCACATAACTGTGAGAGCAATTGATAGTTTCCGTCAATGATATTCATTTCACTAAAAGTAACATGACTTTGAAAGATTTCTTGCCCTTTTCAAACAGGGCAATCCAAGAGAATAGCATGATTTCTCAGTAAGTGGTCTTTAACTATTGAATCAATGGTATACAGAAATCCTGTGCTGTGATAGAATAGCAGATTTGGGTTGATTTTTCAGCTAACTAGCATCTCTATTTCAAGGTTTGGGCTAATTTCATTCATAAATAATGAAGGTCAGTTGAAGTTCGTGAAGCTCATCTGAAGTTTGTTTCGCAATAAATGGTTGTTCAGTGACTTTATAGGTCTATATGTAAGATAAACATGATGGTTTCTAATAATGATAACCAAATTTTTAATTGTTAGTGTGCTCATCACATCAAGGAGCTAAATTTTAGGGTTAATCATTAAGGGTAATGGTTGATCATAAAGGCCCGAGGATCAAGATCATGGGTTGACTTGAGTCATAGATCAAGTGGGTCAAAGGTCATCTGGGGTTTAGGTCATCCTTGCGACCTCTCGGATGACATTATTGGTTGAGGGACTGTGTTTTATGATAGCATTTTATCTTTTGAATCACATGCTGTTTCCTTTCTTGTTCTGCTATGAATAGAGGATCTTCTAGTCAGTCCAAAATCTGATCTAATCTGATTTCAAGATTAAGGGCCCCTGAAAAGATTTACTTTATTGTCTGTGATTAGGTTTTATATGCCTAGAGTTAATAGTATTGCTCACTGAAAATCTAACATATAACCACCAATCTGTTTAAAAAAACAATGAAGTAAATCTTAATAAAAAGTAAGTTAACAAATCTCCCAGGTAGCAAGTAAAAGGTCAAGAAAGAAAGATCAAACAGTATTGTGGTCAAGTCCCTGTCATATTCTAACGCAACCAGTCTGTATCTAAAATAGGTTATGTTTAAAGGAGCATGGTTTGATTGCCTCAACTTTTATTCAACCTTTTTGAGATTTTGATACCAAAATGTTGCTGATATTTTTCTCATAACCCATGTTAAATTTCACGGCTGAGTTATGTTCCATTTTGAAGATATATATGAAAATATGTCTAATTATGGTAACCATAATTAATATTACACAGTAACATACAGGCGGCTCTGAAATACAAAACTGATCATAAAATCAAAATGATTCGACCGATTCAGCTGAAATTTGAAACTTAATCTTTTGAGTGGTCTATCACATTGAAAACTAAATTTGAAAAATCGGACCAAGCTCCTTTAATAGCAGTACTAAGAAACCATGACATGCAGAATCAATCCCTGCTGTTAAAGAAACACAAGAAAAACTGTAACACCTGATGGTAGATAGACTAGGTATGTGGTGTAAAGGTTCCTGGACTGAAGAGAATTGTCTTTTTAACCTCTTTGGTTTACCAAATTATTTCATGTATAGGAGACTGGATAGGAGAATTGTAATATTTAATTAATTTTATGTTTGTATTGGTTATTAACATAATAGGCCTATTTGTGTAAGTAGTTTCAGGTTTAGTATATTTTCTAATCAAATTAGGAAAGTTTCGATGAGTTACGAATTTTGAATTTTACAGGTGTAAATAAAGCAAATGGTGTTCAATATTTCCAACCACAAAGTTATCTAATTGTGGATGTCAAACAGGCGCCATTTTGAATTGATGCAAGATTACAATACAAGTTGGAGCAAATGATCGTGTTGTAACCCTAAATGTTATTTCCTTTTGATTATTTATGATATCAGCCACTTTAAAGGCTGTTTTGGTCGATTTTAATGAAAATAGACTATTTTGGCGGCCATTTTGAATTTGAATTATACATATGACATAATTTGGTGTCAGAAACACTACAATCATCCCAAATGAACTTCTAAATGCTAGTTTGACCAAAACAATGAACTTCTTAGAGTAATTAATACATAAGTTATGATATATAGTAGTTGAAAATTGAGAGCCAATTTGAATTCCAAAATCCACATAAAAAGCAAACAAAATTGCATAAAGAAACTGACTATAGTCCTTCCTAGTTCCTTCTGGGCTTAGACTCAAGTTTTAAAACCCAGTGGAAACCCACTTAGACCTCATTAACCTCTACTATGTGACAAAGGTGAACTTATACAATGGTCCAATTAGCCATGTTATGTTATGGCATGAGTAATATTTATAGACACAGTATGATCAAGACAGCTAACTGGTTACAAGATCAGGGCATCTAAGCAGGGTAGTTGTTGTGGTGGCTGATGCGGGTAATTTGGCTAAGCAAACTAAGCATTTGGGTTACTAGGAAAACACATGGGAGGAAGAAATAGAAAAACATCAAAGCGAGACATTTTTGCTTTATCAGTATGGAAATGAATTCTGTAATCATGTTTGATAAAAAGTCAACAGGACTAATTTTGACGGGATTGTGACAGGACTTTTTAAAACCTTGACAAAATAACATTTGGTTTATTTTGCTAATTTGTTTTATCATTTCCTTTTTTATTAATTATGTCATGCCTTAATCATTGCTACGTTCAGACCCAGTGTCCTGAATCGTAATTTTATGGTAGTCTTCCCAATGCTCACCATTTTGAGAAGAGAGGATATAGTGTGTTTCCCATCATACATTGGTCATCATAGGCAATGCATGGTGGGATAGGAAATTTTGTGACAGTTATGGATGAAATCACCCTAAATCAAAGTTAATTGTTGTAATCTTGCAGTTCGGGCATGTTTCATCACTAACTACTCACATGATTTCCTGTGCAACAATTCGCTAGGATGCAATGCATGATGGGAAACACACGATATCTTCTCATTTTTGATAATTTCAACCAATTTGATACAGCATGTTGCAGTAACGCAGCACACTTCATTCAGTCTGGCGCACAACCTATTAACACTTTATGTCCGATTTTAAGATTAATTTCTATTTTGACATAATGCAAGCAAGCCATGCACTAATTAAGGCATGAAAGTGTTTGATTGTTTTACATAAAAAGCCACTTCTGAAGATATCCAACCGATATTTGGCTTTTTAAGCTGCTGGAAGCCACGGCTGTCTTTAAATTGGAACATTGCAGTCACTGACCTAGCGGGCACAAAAACTTTGTAAACCTGTTTTCATCTTGGATTTTATTTACATGTTCCAAATAATTGGCCTGACACTGAGTGTATCTCATTCCCAAATGTGATTATCTCCAATTATGTTAGTCCACCCTGTCATTACATGTTCAGATGGAATTTTGTTTTGTTTAGACACTTTCAGTTTATCCATGCCATCATGTTCACCAGCCAACCAAAATACTACAATTTGTTTAGTGTTTATTTTCATGGCAAGTGTTTTGTTAAATTTTCAAATTATTGTTCATTCATCATTTGATTAAATTGTGGTCATGTATATTTTGTCTTATTGTTATTTTATTTCTAAATGTTGTCCTCCAGATCACCCGTAACCCTGAAGATGGCAATACCCTTACCTTAGCTACCTCTATAACCAATTTGGTAACCTCACAGAGCAGCTGGATTGCCAGTTCATTTTCCAACGTAATGGGCTCTGTTCGCAATTTATTATTTGAAGAAGAGGTATATTGAGAATGCTCC
>JXSR01S016766.1:1671-19246 GCA_000969725.1 Ophiothrix spiculata | reverse complement strand
CAGTACCTTCCTAAGTTACAGGACCACAAAATAATAAAAGGAAAGAGAAAGGGAAAAAGGAAAGAAAAGAAGGGAAGAGGTGGGAAGAGGAGAGAAGGCAGTAGAAGGGGGTTAAAATAAGGGTTATGTCAGTGTTTGCAGTACCGGTATTTGGGTTTAAAAAAATTTGCTTGGGCCAGTTGGCAATTAAGTTCAAGTTGAGAAATTTCAGATAGAGGATAAGACGAAGCGAGCAGTTCTGTCATTTTAGTTTCTCAGCTAAATCTTGAGCATATTGTTATCTCTTAATTTTGCTAACTTGAATTGTTCCTTATACCTATACAATTGGTCGAAAAAGTCATCAAAACATAAATCTAGACAAGAAAATGCACGATGTGCCAACCTCTACGAATTCGACCATGTTTATTATCACATAGTTCTTTGGTCCGCAAAATCGTCAACAAGATAGAAAAAGCACTAAGTGCCAAACTCTGTGAAATAGACATTTAATTGTGACTAAAATCCACCCTATACAGGGCGTCTCGATAAAAGTGTAATACTCGGAAATTGCTTGGGCATGAAATCGTGTCGTAATTTATACCATTTGTCCAATTCAAGATAAAGGACCTATCTTTCCAGTACAATTTACCCAATCACAATAGCTTTTGTCAATCTGGAGATATACGCAATTGTTTGCAGGTAAGCGAAATCCACTCTGTGCCACTTTGCAATAAAGCGATAGAAACACGTTTCTGAATAACATTTTCAAACAATAGCAATGAAACATGTGCAAAATGTGTGAAGACTGTTATGTAATAATTGATGTGCACCCATCAATAAGCACTGGTGTTAAGGCTACAGTCCCTAAATGGGTGCCATTTTTGCCTACGGCATCTTTATTGCAACTTTTTACCTACTTACACATATCAAAATAATACAATTTTTGGCGTTCATATGTAATAGAGTCTCTAGTTTATACATGAGACTTTAGTAGTGATTTCACGTTCATTATCAAGGTTGAAATTACGTCAATAAACTACTTCGAAAAATTTACATGTTTTTCGCCGAAACCTTAAAATGTTATGATGTTCGAACGATTCGCCTGTTTTCAAATTTTGACAGATTGTAGGCTTGATACTTTTTATTGAATTACAAATATAAATGTGTTGTTTTGATTTTGAATATAATGTAACAAACCCGCGTTTTTTTGTGCCCGAAAAACCGGGCGTGAATTATGACTCTGAGTTTGCCCTGTTAAAGCTGTGAATAGCCTGATTTTAGTATCTACATTATCTACATTTTGTCTGATATACGCATTCGCATAATTTACTTACAAATTGAGCATTCCAATGAGGCAAAAATTGCAATTTTTATGTAAACAAAAGAAAAATACGGCATTCTACACTCTTAGAAAGAAAGTATCAAATATGAGACAAAAAGGATCAATTTTGATCCTTTTTAGGTATCAAATATGAGCTTATCCTTTAAGGATCAAAGTGATCCCAAAAAAAGGATCAACATTTTTGATCCGAAAAAGGATCAAATATTTCTTATAAAAAAGACCTGCAAAAAACATCACACTGAAGTGACGCTAGCAGGGTTTGAACCCACGCCGCACTCATACCTGCTGGTAATTACGAGACCTTCGCTCTAACCACTCGACCACGCCGGACTGTGTGATGATATCAACGTATTTATATATGTTACACCATTGTATACATTCCCCGCTGTGTAGTGGATATTGGGTTGTACTCAAATATGAAACAAAAGATACGTTGGATCCAAACGCGGTATCAAATATGAGCTCATCCTTTCCGTATCAAAGTAAACCAGAAATACGGATCAAAACTTTGATATTGTAATCAAAAAGGATAAAAATAAAATGATCCTAAAAAAGGATCAAAAAGGATCCTTGTGAATTTGATCCATTTGTATATATTGATCCGCAAAAGGATCAAAAGTGATCCTTAAAGGATCAAAAGTGATCCTTAAAGGATCAAAATAAAATGATCCCGAAAACTACTCGTATATTTGATCCCGGCCTTCTAAGAGTGTAATATTTATGTTTCAGATTTTAGTTCACCATCTCAACGCTGCCTTGATAGCTCAGCGGTAGATCTCTCGCTTCTTAATGCATGACTAACCCCCGCCATATTCCATGGTTCGAGTCCCCGCAAAGGCAGTGGAAACTATTTATCTTTTCATGATTGAAAAATAGTTAGGATTCACATTTTCCTAAGCATGTGGATTCCTCGTACCCTTAATGCATTATCCTTATGATATCAATTATGTAACTATCCTATCATACAGAAAGTGCATTCATCATGATCTTTAACAATCTTGTCAGATGGATGTGTTACTGATACGTTCAATTTATCAACTCCAAAGTATGGAAATTGTGCAATATTTTTATTTATGACTTTGAAATATTGGTAAGAGATTCTTTAAATTAAGTTATTAAAGATTTTATCATGGAAAATGTATTTACGGATGCTGTTATTTTACACAATGCTATTGTTTAAAAATGTTATTCAGTAACGTGTGTTTCTATCGCTATATTGAAAAGTGGCACAGAGTGGATTTCGCTAACCTGCAAACAATTCCGTATATCTCCAGATTGACAAAAGCTATCGTGATGGGGTAAATTGTACTGGAAAGATAGGTCCTTTATTTTTAATTTGACATCAAATTTGTATAAATTACGACACGATTTCATTCCTAAAACAAGCAATTTCCGAGTGTTACACTTTTATTGAGACGCCCTGTATAGCAGTTGCCTGGAGGATACACACAAAGAGGTTAGAAAGGATGTGTCGAAAACATGGGAAGCAAAGTAGATTGTCAATGGTTCTTTTTCTTGACAAAATTTGGTACATTGGCACGTCCATTTTTCAATTTTTTTTCTCAAAACTTGCGCCATTTGGCATTTTTTAAAGCAATTGCAATTTGCACCAAAATAGAGCAATTTTTGCGGAGATTTTGGTATTTTGTATGAATTGATTCAGAATTTGGGCATTTTCTAGAGTTTTTAACAGAATTTTCACAGAAGGCACTTTAAGTTTTCAATACAAATACATGATATGTAGACCAAATTTACGGGTAACGGGTGGGGCGGGGTGAGGGTTCAGTTGGCACGTCGTGGATTTTGTAGTCGGCACATTTGAAACTTGACTCGATCCAAAATCCTGGCTTGTTCCAAAAACACACCATTACTGTCAAAACAAAATTCACCCCCTTATATCTTAAAAGATTTAATCTCGAGAAGGCTGAAAGACCAATCAGGCTCGTAAAATAACCCACCCCTAAAACAATTTATACAGCAAAAACGCAGTATAACAGGAATAGCAAACTGATAACAGGAATAGTAAAAATTGAACAGGAAAAAACACAACAAAGATGAGTCTAATTACTAATAGGATTTGCTCAACATTTTTGCATTCATTTTTATCAATTTTCTTGCTTACAAAATTTACAGAAATAAACATAAATTCAAATTGTGGTTTATTATCAATATTGGGTACATTTACAACAGGAATAACATCAAAAAATATATATATTGATCATTATCATTTGCTACAGTATAAAATTAGCTGCTACATTTGTGACCGTCCATCCCAAACCAGCCGTAAAGGCTACCTCTTGTCATTTTTTTTATATTGTTTGAAAAGACAATGCTTTAAGGATTAAAATGACACTTTAATAAACTTCACACGGTTTCAACAAGTCAAGTAATGGTCCGTCAAAGGTTGTCAGGGAGAAAAACGTATAACTGAGATAAACGCGTTCAAAAATCAGTAGGCCCTATATTTTCTGTTGGTTGTCTTAAAAATATACAGATTTATTTCACATATCCTATCATTTCTTGACATGAAACTTTGCTGGTATTTTTTAGTAAGTACAAGGATTGTGAATCTGTCAAAAAATCAATTCCGGCAAATTACGACCTTGTCATGTATTTTCACCTGTAGCGCAAAATGTCTGGTATTTACGGCTCATACGGGCTGGACAGCCACATTTTTGGCTTGATAAATGTAGAAAAATGAGATCAACCTGAATCTCAAACAACTGTCATGGTTCTATTCCATAGCTATTGCCGATTGTTTGTCATTATTTGCCTTTAAACATTTTCCTTAGATATTAACGAGTGTGACTCTTTTCCCTGTCTTCATCGGGCAACGTGCAATGACGGTGTTAATTCTTATACATGTAGTTGTCACGCAGGATACACAGGAACACATTGTGAAACAAGTAAGAATACTCTATAAACTTTGAAGTATGCAACAAGCAATCAGACTCTGTTACAAGATCCATAACATATCCCTTGTATTCTACAACATTGTGTACTGGTGGTTTTGTATTGTGTAAGAGACTGGTAATCATTGATTAGGATTGATTAAGGGCAAATCACTACGTATTAATATATTTTTACATTAATTCTTCGTATTTTTTTTTTGTTCATTTTTGGGTGCAAATTTTGTTTTTAACACATGGACAAACATTGTAAATAAATTCACTTAAATATTCAGCAAGATTTGGAACGTTCTTATGGTTCGAAAAATACGGACTATTTTACTTCCCCGTATGGTCATATTGGTTTTTGTGCGTTAATCGGATTCTTGTTGCATACTTCAAGATTTACAGAGTATAGGCACTTAATAATGGGAGAACGACTTTTCCCAACAAACTACTAAACACCTCAAAAAAGATAAGTGAACAGTTAGTCTGATCCATAAATCCAAGTATGAGCCCTCAAAAGTCAAACAAGATTGACTTATATGAACAAATTTGACATCAAAACCATTACCATTCTTTTACACCGAACGTTTAAAATTTCGATCTCAGATTTCATTTCTCACATAGAGTAATACAAACAAAACACAATAAATGGTTTAAATAATCTCTACTTGCACTAAATGTACCGCGTAGAATTTAAAAATGCGCGGAGGTTTCAATTTCAATTCGTTCTGCATGACCAAGAAATATCAATTTGAAATGTGAGGAAACACAATCACCTGCGAAGTGTATACTTTTCTTCTTGTTTATTTGTTGAGATGGTCAAAAGGAAAGACATAGGGCTTTGTGTCATGAATTGAGGTATGAGTGGAATGGGTGGAGGCGTTACAGTTTTCGGTAAAAATTAGGAGTATTTTTACCGTATTTTCAAGAAAGGTGTGGTCAATTGATTTGGTTTAGGGACCATAACCTTAACAATTGATCAGGCTATAAATCACCAATGTTTCATCTTCAATTATTCTTTACTTTTTGAAATAATCGCATTTGAATGGTACTGGGTAGGGGTGCGAGGATGCACCGGAGCGGATGCACCAGAGAAGATATGCATGTATTACAATGCATTGAAGATCATTGAAATGACTCTGCGTGCATTATAAGATTTGCTATTACCTGTCCTTGTACCAACTGAAATGTTATTATTTACAAACAAAAGAAAAATCAGTGAATATGAAAAGAAATTGTGGATGAAATCGTATAAATTGGTGTCGGTAGAATGGATTCCATTGACTTTTAAGAAATATTTGATCACATTGTAACTCTGTACAGAAGCAAATTCCGTCATTATAAGTTGTGTTTATGTCAAAGTATATAGCACCCCCTTCATATATCAAAGGTTAAAATTATTGAATTATATACAGTTATAAAGATATCATAAAATCAATTATGGTACCATTTTGAGCGAAACCCTATATTTTCACCACCCCATATGACATTTGTTCCACCCTGTATATCCACTTTTTTGTGGTTTGTCGACGACCCTTACAATCATAGCTTTACAATGATATATAATTTACTGGGACTTAAACATAGGGAAAGAGCAGCTATGCGTTAAAAAGGAAGGACATGCAAATTCCACTCTACTTCAGTGTGTAACACAGATTCGTCCAACCTCATAACACAACGCCATAGCTAAGTTGTTGAAAACATATCATCATGGTTCTCTCAATTGCTACACGAGGGAAGGTAACGGGGGTTATATATATCGAAAATTGACAATTTCAAAATTCAAGTTCTAAAGGGATGTCATCTTACATGTCTTATTTGTTTGCTTCATGCAAATTCTACATTTTTATAAATCATCTTAATAGACACTTCAGGTGATTTTTTAATTATTACTCAAATTCTTTTAAATGGTCTGTAAATGAAAACAGGTGATCTAAGAAATCCAAAACCGTTTGAATTTTTCAAATCCGACCCTTTCGTTGTAAAGTTATGAAGGTTTTTGTATCTCTATTTTCATTAATTTTGGAGAACGCAGGTCAACGGTCAAATCTTTTATTTTCTTTATTTTAGCCTTCAAAGGTCACGGCACCAATCACGAACCCACCACCATCAATATTTCCATTGTCAGTAGAGAAATTTGTCACAACCGAATCTATAAATTGCACCCACAGCACACCTGCGCGGGGCTTTTAATATCCATTAGTTCTGCATGGTTAACAGCTGTGATTGAAATAGGTTTAATATAATGCATGGCTAATTTATGAAAAGAGCGCTAAATGACAGGGGGAGGCGGAATTGATTTCGAATATAAATCCAATTCGCCCGTTGATCACTCATGTTAAAATGAAATCTAACCAAATATTTTGTTTAGGTCATTACTTATAAGCCAATGTTTGTTAATACTAAATCCGTTGAAGTTGGATAATTATCTCCATTATACATTTTTATTTCGACTTTTCTATTGTGAACTATTTGTTCTCCCGTCAAACGGTAATGATGATACTGGCAGCAGGTCACGTGACATAGCTAGCGCGTGATAGTGCATAACCGCCCCCTGCTAAATCATGAATTATCTTCCACCTGGAACAAAATTGCATTCGTTCATCTCTAACCAGCCGTAAATATAACAAACTTTTTTGACACTCCTAAGTGAAATACATGCAAAGGGTGTGATTTTGCAACTCGCAGATTCATATTCTTCATATATTTACTTCAGAACATCTCCAAAACGTTATTTGATGAATTTGAAAGCATGTTTTGGAGGACCATGACGTTGCATTTACGGCATATTAGATATGAACCGTCACATTTACCCACCTGTGATTATCACACTTATACGAGTAGTTTTTAACTTGTTTGTTTCATGGGGGTAGCTGATATTTGTATCTGGGTAACCACTTGCGTGCTAAAGTTTCCTATGGTGGCCATACGAGACCAAAATTGACCAAAATGAGTGAATCTGAGACCATAAAAGTTACTACTTCTGTATGATAGGATACCCTATCCGAAGCCATAACAGTTCAAATGAATACCCTATAGGCTATATTGCAAGTCTCGAGACCCGTCCGATTAGGTCTCATAGTTCAATTATGTTGGCACGCGGGTGGTTACCCGGTCAAAATACACTGTTCCACCCCACTCCAACGTTTGTTTCAATTTATTGTACTTGTATATGTCCTTGCAAATTGTCACGGAGCTTGAAGGCTGTGCACAATTGGGCGGTTGACATAGCAAACAAATTATAAATACTAAAGGTTGGGCGGAATTGCAAGAGAAAACAGGCGCATATTTTACACCAAAATTTTGCCGTTTGTTGTTTAATAGTATTTTATTATGCAGCCATATTTAAAAAAATCTTAAATATGCATGGATGTGCATATAACTTGTAGACATCTGAAATTTTCTATTCTTCACATTCAAAAAAATGTGTTAACTTTTCAAAAATCAATAACTCTGCAACAACACATAAGAATTTTTTCCTACTTACGCGTGGTTGTGCTTGGGCAAATTTTTCTTCTCGAGAACATATTTTCGCGTGAGAAACTGTAGAAAAAGTATCTAGAAACACTCTATTTAAACGTCAAAGCAACGCATCCAAGCCCGGTTTGAGTCACGCCTGCTTGAATGTGAGCTAATATGTTATGTGTAAGTACGTCAGCGGTGTGAAATATCAACGTTCACCGCCCAGTTTCTGGATAAGTGAAGTATCTAATCTTAACTTATGTGTTTCATTTAAGAAAATCAAAGTACGGCGTTTTGGTCTATAATTATAGCCACTTGACAAAAATAAAATAAAGTCAAACCAATTTCATCAAAAAAGGATAGATAAACAGGTGTCTAAGTTGGTGAAACAGTTAAGATCGACACGCATTAGACAACAACAGCTCTGTATTATACACAATATTAAAAACATTGATTGTCTATCGATTCCACTAGAAGCATTGTGGTGATGCGCTATAACACTGCGGGTATATATACTCAAAATGTGAAAAATGACAAACTGAGAGAGATTTTTAAACAACTTGTATAGAATTATGTTAGTGCCATGTCACATTTGGGGTCAACATTTAGCTTAGATTGCATATTTTTCATACACGGTTGCTCATATAGTTGGAATAAAAATATTTTTACCACTTTTTTATGTAAATGTTATTTATGATGAACATATCTGAAAACTTATGTTGCTTTTGGTCAGATTTGATAGGTAATCGTGTTGGGTGTGAAATGGAATTCCGAATGTGATCAATTTTCTCAAGTACTGGTAAGGGGGCAACAACAAAAATGGGTCAAAAACGTGATTTTTAGGTCAAATTTGATTTGACCCCGCCTTTGACCCCATCACTTCTTTACTCAAGTTGAGTGGTCATATTGAATGTTTATCTGTAGTAGAGTGAGAATCAGGTGATTGAATATCTTGGTCACGCTTGATTGCGCCATATATGACATCTAAAAAGGTTTTCAAGATGTCATATACCGGTGGGGCCATTCCACGTTCACCACAACCCTATTTTTGTAAATTGAGGGGCGTTGAAGGGTCATTTTGTGATTTGTTTCCAAGCATTCTCTTGGGTCAGTCAAGCGTGACAAAGACATTCAATCACCTAATTCTCACTCTACTACATATAAACATTCAATATGACCACTCAACTTAAATAAAAAAAGTGATGGTGTCAAAGGCGGGTTAAATCAAATATGACCAAAAAAATCACGGTTTTGATCCATTTTTGTTGTTGCCCCCTTACCAGTACATGAACAAATTGATCACATTCGGAGTTCCATTTCACACCCTGCAAGATTACCTATCAAATCTGACCAAAAGCAACATAAGTATCCAGATATGTTCATCATAAATTGACCTTTACATAAAAAAGTGGTGAAAATATTTTTATTCCAACTATATGAGCAACCGTGTATATGTCAATATTTTTTGATTTTTTTCTGAATTTGAGAGCTCGCTTTTGGATTTATGGGGGTCAGACTGACTGTTCACTTATCTTTTTGAGTTGTTTAGTACAATTCCTGGCACGTGGTCTAAAGTGTCGAACGCTTTGCGTACTGCAATAAATGCAACACCAGTGATTTATAGAATTTGAACTTGATTATTCATCGTCTATCAAGCACGTTTCAGTCGAATGACCTGATCGAAGTCCTGACTGGTTTTAACTTTAAAAATTATGTTATAGTTAGATACTCATGTATCAATTATCTTAAAATTGCAAAAAAAGGTAATTGGTCGAAACATTTTGGCGTTCATGTAACCATCTTTGTGTAAAGGAATCGTGCAATTACATGCTTTGTAATTTTAAGCATTCTACAACTGACACTGTCAAGCTCAAGTTCAATCACGATAATTTCTATAAATAAAACATAACATTAGAATAGCACACAATTAAAAAATATATATATTGAGGAGAAGGCTGAAAGACCAATAAGGCCCTGAAAATAACCTACCATTTAAACAAATAAATTATAGAACAAAAAACGCAATACATTGTATAACAAGAATGGACGTGGACGAAAGTCTGATTACTCATAGGGCTTGCCCAACGACCTAATAGCCCCTTTCACATTCATTTTATCAATTTTCTTGCTTACTAAATCAACACAAATTAACGGAAATTCAAATCGTGGTTTATTATCAAGATTGGGTAAATTTATAACAGGAATAACATCAGAAACATTTATATAGATTTTGATCATTTGCTACCAGATTAGCTGATACATTTGTGGCTTGAAAAAATATAGCAACAATTTCAACCTGAATATAAAAAGTCATGGTTATAAGCTATGACATAGATATTACAGATTTTTGTTGTTATTGTTATATTTTGTTGAGATATTGGCGAATGTGAATCTTCACCCTGTCGTAACAATGGAACATGCATCGATGGTGATGATTCTTATACATGTCGGTGCCATGCAGGATTCATGGGGATACACTGTGAAACAAGTGAGTAGGCACTTAAAGGAGCTTGGTCCGATTTTAGAAATTTTCCTTTTCAATGTCGTCATATGAGAGATGACCACTCAAAAGGTCTAAATTTCAAATATCAGCTTAATCAAACAAACCGTTTTGATTTTATGGGTATTGTTGTATTTCAGAGCCGCCTATACATTACTTTGTAAAATTAATTATGGTTACCGTAATTAGACACATTTTCATGTATAACTCCAAAACGGAATATAACTCAGTCGTGAAATTTCACATGGGTTATGAGAAACATATGAGGAACCTTTTGGTGCCAACATCTTAATAAGTTTGAAAAATAGTTGAGGCAATCGGACCAAGCTCCTTTAAATAATGGGCTCATTCCACTGAAAACAACATACGCAGGTTTTATCGGACCAAGCTCCTTTAAATAATGGGCTCATTCCACTGAAAACGACATACGCAGGTTTTCCAGTCTTCCGTTTGTTACTTGGTACGTGAAAAGTATTTTCTAACCATAAATTGTAACGTTTTTCTATCCGTGCATGAATGAACACATGTTTTAATTTAAAAATGTCACAAACGTTACCAAAAAGTTACGCCAAAATGTCACAAACGTTACCAAACGTTACAAACGCATTTAAAGAAATCCTGACGACAGAATTTCCTATTTCTTTTATAGAATATTTGTAGATATGTTACTCATCCACTGTGAAAAGCGCAATAAAATATTCGTTAACATATCAGGAAATTTTTACTTTGAAGTTATTTGAAGCAAAAAACCCCATTTCCGCCGATGTCACAAACGTTACCGAGCGTTACATGAACTTTATTCAGTATTTAGGCAATTAATTCAATCTTTAAACACCTACATGTCGTGATCCCACCAGTGAGCATCATTATCAACAACAGTCACAAACGTTACTTTGGAATCACCCAATGTGAGAACGCTTTTTCCCGACACATTACTAATACACACAAAATATTTACCGAGTCAATTGTCTCGTTTTGCCTTCTTTTACGTGAGTCATGTACAAATTGACTCAGTTATGACACTGCGTGAATCATAATTGACTCACGGATACTCCAATAGTGAGTCAAATTTCAGTTGACTCAGTATGATGATACAATATTGACTCACTTGTTGGAGAATTTTGAGTCAATAACGACCTTTGACTCATTTACATAAATTACTGAGTCAAATACGAAATTTGAAAACGAGGCTGTGGGTCGGCCATTTTCTTGAACATGCATGGTCGGTGACGAAAGCGTTTGTTAGTGGTTGATGACACACAATTGCCATTTCTGTGAGCACTTTACTGTCAAAAGTAATATGTGGAACTTCTGGAGCTGACATCAAGCTACAAATATAAATTACGACAGTAAACAGTGATTTTATATGGAGTTAGCTTACAATATTGGACCATTTAGTCCATTGTTGTTTTACTGCAGTAAGCTTAGCATAAGCTTAACCTCTTGGACTCGGAATTTTACTCGGAATTAGTGTCTACTATATTGATGATGGACAATATTGTGCCTACAGTCACCAACACCTTTCGGATATCATCCTCCAAGTTTGTGCACAAAGAGGAAGTCACTCGAATAAGTCAAATGATCTGCATTATCTTTAATCTGAGTCTTTTGACTCATTTTACACAAGCAAGTGCGTCACTACAGAGACAAAACTGATTACTCATTAAGGTAATGAAGTTGAGTCTTCTGATTCAACTGGACTTGATCGGAGTCATTTGACTCATCACATCTGAGTCACATGACTCACTACAGTGACTTAGTTAGCATACAAAGTGCATTACTACAGAGACAAATAAAAGACTCACGTATCTGAGTCACCTGACTCAGTAAATATTTTGTGTGTACAATTCCTGGGGAACCACCGGGTAACATATTTTTGGGTACTATTGAAAATAGAAAGACATTCGATATGATAAGGCACAATCATTTGAGGCAGTGTTAGTGGGAAGAAATCTTTCATTTACCACTGCCTATTGTTTGCAGAAAAAAAAAAAAGGTCTGGTTGCTGAAGCAGAGACATTGAATTTTGAAATATACATTTCCATCTTTCGAGAGTAGCTTCCGTCAATGTAGGTATAGATATAGACTAGGTACAATTAAGAATTTTTCGAATTTACAAATCAAGAATGTTTTCGAATTTACATGCTTACAAGATTTTATGAAACCTACAACAGCACAAGAGAATAAAAATCTGAAATTGAATATATCGCCCAACGATCTGGTTATGAATGGTTTATTAGGCAAAAAAAAAACAAGTTTGTTTCCTGTCGGTGGTCAAAAAACCTAAATGCGAAATGCGATTTTTTATTTTATTTTGTTTTCTTTGTTTTCTATTGTTCAAGAGGTGCTAAGGCAAATTTTGATCGAAAATCCGCATGGGTCATGATTTTTTCAGTAAGAAACCTGTCCAGTTTCAAGTTTTTGTTGAAAAGAAAAATGTTGCAATTTTCCCCTTTCTTTTTATCAAATTGGCTATTTTGATTTTCGTTTTCTAAAATATCAAATAAAAAAATGAAATGCGCAAATAATGACGCCAAGACGAAATGCGCGCGGCGCACGGGAAACAAACTTGTTTTTTGTTTTTGCCTTATCTATGGACCATTTTTACAGACAATACTTTATCATGTATTTATTGGGTTCTTTTTAGTTTAATATGCTTCCGGAGCATATGTTCCTTGAGTATATAATTAGAGCTACTATCTCACAAGCTTGTCGGAATTGTGTAAAAGCAAGTGAAAAATAGAATTCAAATAAGCTTGTATCTGTATTATACTTGTGAATCTATAATACAATTATGGTTGTCAATTAAACGATGAATACGGCAACTCGTTTGAGGTGTTTTGTTTTTCTTTTTTTGCGTTTATATACCTTTAAATAATTTGTGCAGATATTGACGATTGTGACCCTTCACCCTGTGATAACGGAGGAACATGTGATGATGGTGATAATTCTTTTACCTGTCGGTGCAGTGTCGGATATATAGGCACACAATGTGAAACAAGTGAGTTTGGTTTCTATATAATAAGCAAGTGAAAAATATATTTCATAAGAACTTTTATCTGAAGAATCATTTGCAATACCCTATGAATGTAATTTTCAATATTTAATGGGGGGTTTTTGTAAACAAAATATCACAGAAATATCTTTAAGCAGAAGTTGTTATTAACACTAAACCCTAAATGAAAAGCATGTTAGATGAATAGATAACTAAATCCCGGGGCCGCTCGAAGAAAAAAGTACGAATGCTCGTCAGAATAAAACGTCGAAAAAGGGTCGGATTTTGGTCGATTGGCGTTGTCGACGTCTTTAGAAAAAGGGGTGCCTTTTCAGAGGAACTTCCGAAGGGTCGTCTTTTTTACAATGGTCATTTTTTTCGCCAGCTATTCTAAAATTCAAAGAAATACGCCATTACGCCATTTATAGTGTCAATTTTAGTGTATTTTGGGACATTTAGGGTTATGAGTTTGAATATTTAACGCCATTAATTATAATTTGCTATGATTACGACATTTAGGGTCCGATTTTGAGGTGCTCTGACGAGCATGCGTACCACTTTTTTCTTCGAGCTGCCCCGGGAACTAACGAACGAGCATGTTTCCGTGGTTTTTAAGTTTCTTGTAAATTTTATTCAGATATTAACGATTGCGAATCTTCACCCTGTCAAAATGGTGGAACATGCAGTGATGATGTTAATTCTTACACGTGTCGTTGCCGTGCAGGATATACGGGATCTAACTGTCAAACAGGTGGGTTGGTTTTTGAATAGATCATCATACTTCATACTTCAAATTAATTTGAACCAGGTAATATTTACCTGGTCTTCTGGTCTAGACACTGTTTGAATACCGTAATTCATCATTATAAAAGATAATTTAAGTAGGCACCGTGCACTCTGAAAAGTTGACTCTAAAATGATGATAAAAAATAAAATGATAAAATGATAAAATGATTACGGGCTGTTGATGTTATTTACCTTTAAAAATTGTTTAGATATTGACGAATGTGAATCTTCACCCTGTCGTAACGGTGGAACATGTGATGATGGTGATAGTTCTTACGAATGTCAATGTCGTTCAGAATATACAGGACCACAATGTGAAACAAGTAAGTTTCAAATCGTCAAACCCGTATGTTTAATTTTACCAGAAACTAAACACTAGGTACGTATTGTAATGATTTGATAAGGCAAAAAAAAAAGAACTCTGTCTCAGCTTACTTAAGCTCAAAACCCTAAGATGGTATCCGAAACAATTCACTGCTCAACACGTGTTTTGACGACAACATTGCCTTTTTATTAAGGTCGGTAATTTCTGAAGCAACATGCTATCGCCAGAGTCTCTCCTGTCCAACAAATACCAAAATTAGCCAAGGTATTATGTGAATATGAAGTCATAAAGTACCTCCGAATCGAAAAAAACTTATATCGCTTTTTAAATTCTAAATATCAGATTTCCATTTTTTTTTTGCTAATAAATAAAGGAAATGATTATTCTATTGGTGCTGAAGTAAACCTTATCACTTTAACGCGTCTTGTTCTCCGAAGTTAAACTTCACACGCAACTCAGAGATACTTGTGAGTTCGCGTAATTTGACGGTTCTTGCTATGTGATTTCATGAGCGATTTCATTGGTTTGATGTTCACGCACGGTGCAATTTGGTCCCGCCCAGAATGAAAAGGTGGTTTTTTATATTACTATAATATGTCCTGTAAATTTAAGCTTCATATTTTCATATTACTATAATATGTCCTGTAAATCAAAGCTTCAAAGCACGTGGATATTTTTTTAAATGACCACTTAAAATTCCAGTGGTCAAACCAACCCCTACACCCCAAATGTTGCGGCTTACACTATCCCCATCTTAAGTGGTACACCCATTTTGTACAACAAAATGACCAAAATGGATGGCTTAAATGCCTTTGGGTGGTAGCTTATGCGTTTTTATGCAACAGGGAAAACCCGTGGTGATTGCAATACTTCCTTGGGTAGACGGAATTTAGGCCGCGCAGTAGTTTTTACTTTGTCCGCTCAAAAACAAATATTGACTGCTTTAATTTTTCATTTGACACAGGTAAAAGCTATTTCTCTCATTGATCTTTCGACTATTGTGCTATTTCCTTGAGCTTCAGTATCGTGAGCGTCAGTCTCGTTAAAAGCCCAAAGCAATTGACCAAAAGCATTGAAGTACTCTCTTTTACATCCTTTACGGCCATTTTGATGGAAAAAAATGGGTACCGGGTACCACTTAAGATGGGATGGGATAGGCCACCAAAGTTGGGTATAGAGGGGGTTAGTGAGGCCTGCTAGAATGCTCAAATTTACAGAAGTATGTAAAAATTATCATTTATCTTATTCATTATCAAAAAACATATAAAAAATGTGATATTTAAAGTTGTTTATTGCAAACTTCTGATTCGGTGGCCATTTATGCCCAAAGTCATGATTTATCAACCTGTAAGCACACTATGACGCCATAAGTACCTAGCGCCGATTTCAGTAATCTTGGTATCGATGTATAGGGGAAATGCGTGCCATACCTACGTATATAAGATATTAAAACTTCAAAAATGGGCTGTAAGATCAATTACAAATAGTCACTATAGAAGCCATTCTGCTCCTTTATTCAAACAATTAAAAATTCTGAATGTCTATGATACTTATAAACTTGAAGTTGGTGTCTTTATGTTTAGGTATTCTCTTAATCAACTCCCACAGATCTTCAAAAGTTTTTTCTCCAAAAACATTGATTCCCATGACTATTACACCAGAAATGGAAATGATTTTAAACTAACAAGGAACAAAAAGTATTTTCAGATCAGATTTAATAGCATCACTATTTTTTCAAATGTGTTTGATGTTTCTGTGAAGACAGAAAAATACAACCATCTATTATTACGTGTTATTTAGTTTTGTCTTTTCTTTGAAATGAAACGTGCAAAACATGCAACAAACTGGGTGTTATATAAGGAAAAAGGCTCAAAATACACAATGAAGGTTGAAACTCCTGCATCACAAATATTTACTAACTTCGTTTCGAGGCCTTTTGCACAGATACCATCTCAGATACCATCTGGCGTCGTCAGCAATGAGAGATGTTATGATACTGATCGTCGCTGGAAACGCTGATGGTGACGTATTTAAACTTCCGACCGGAAGTTACCAAATGCAAGAACTTTGAAGTTGTTAGGGTCAAAGTGGTGTCTTGAGATATTGTTTGCAGTAAAATGGTATAAAGATGCGTCACAAAATCACGCTTTTCGAAGATGACCTCAATTTTAAACTCTACTTTGACCATCCACGTTTAAACTTTTTAAGGACCCCTCCCCAGATATCACGTCATGGAATTAATGCAGTGAAAGCATTGTCCGAAATAACATAGAAGTTTTTCGACTTTGTTTCTTTTTCAGTCATATCATGCACTGAAAATGAATTCATGTGCACTAATCCAATTAAATGCATACCTATGAGTTGGCGATGTGATGTTTTCAAGGATTGCGAAAACAATGAAGACGAGTTAGATTGTTGTAATAACTCCCAATTTGCTTGCGATAGCGGCAGATGTATTGACAAAGGCTACTTGTGTGATGGAGATCCGGATTGTGAGAAAAGAGAAGATGAGCAAAATTGCATAAGTATGTTATCAAATATTATTCTGTTCTAGGACATATTTATAATGATTTGGTGAATTCATATACACCACCAAATTGCATTTTCCATGTTTATTGTAAAATCTTGTTTAATCATGATTTTCACAGTTGTACGATGAACTGCGTCCTTCCATAAATCCTAGTCCATCTAGGTGGACAAGCGAGCGGCGTAGTCACGCTTCGCGTTCGCTTGCGAGGTCCATCTGGATGGACTAATACATCCAGGTCTGCTTAAACATGAGAGTGCTCCTAGAATGACTGTCAGTGGTGTGGTTGTTAGACAAGTAAACTGATGCAATGATGGTGTTAATCTTATACCTCTCGTTGCCGTGTCGGATATTATGCAGAAATACATTGTGAAAGAATGTCTTCCCGTTCATACATACATACATAAACAAAAGCGTATCTGTGTGAAAACAATGAAGACGAAGGTGATTGTTGCAGTAGAGTCAGTAGCTCCATGGTTTCTTTCGATAGTGGCAAATGTATTGATAAAAATGCTACTTGTGCGATGGAAATCAGGGCCCAATTTCATAAAACCATTCTAAATTAGCAAGTAGCTAGGACTTAGCAACATTCTAATGGCTAGTTTGTTGCTTGTCAGAAATCAACTAAATTTCATTTTATAAACCATTCTATGAACAATTCTTACTAGTTGCTTGCTAGAAGAAAGATAGAAAGTTACAGTGATTGAACAAGGATTTAATATCATAATTACATCCAAGGACAATAGAAAGAACTTGAAATAAGAA
>JXSR01S016762.1:16705-33639 GCA_000969725.1 Ophiothrix spiculata | reverse complement strand
TTCATGCTGTTAGTGCTCACCTTATTTCCATGAAGTTGCGGTCGGGAATTGTGGGTACGTTTCGGGTCCATTTTTCATGTTGTTGTTCCCGGTATTTTGAGTGTATTTGTCATTTAATTATTCAAAATCAGAAAATGTAATATATTGATGTACTAATTACGTCACTATTGGAATCAATGGAGTTAGTAACCATCTGGTAACCATCACGAGTGAGCTAAATCGATTGGGGCAGTTATACGATGTGTCTCTATGGATTTAATTGACAGCTAGAAGAATAAGAAGATTTCCTGTCTCTACCGCCTTGTCATGTGACGTATAATAACATGAATATGGCGGATAGCTCAAATGCATTCAATAGAAGTGTTACCATTACCAAACGCTTCACATTATCCTATCAAAAAAGGCACCATTATCAGTAGGCTAATTACAGTATCTTGATGACTGGACTGCGATACGCCATGTTTACGGAAAAGGTCATCAGTCCAAATCCTTTGTTTGGTATGAATCAATAAAAGCATGCAAGGCCTCTATATTGATTTTTCAGTCATTCGTAAGGCCATAAAAATGTTTGTTTGTCTTTTTCTGACCGACCATAATTTCAAAACTCTGAGAAAAACTGAACAAAATAGTTTGACCCTAATTTTTAAATTTCCAGAAAAGCTGTTTCTTTTCTTTAAAATTTTTACAGGCAAAGTAATTTAGCTGACAAGTACTTTAAACAGTTCTTGTGATTAAAGCATTGATTTTGTGCTGAAAATTTTAAAATCATCCATATTCACCCATATTTTGGCTCTGTTTTACATTTGTATACAGCTTAATGGCTGAGAAAAATAAAAATAAATATACATTGATAAAATGTGACACTATCAAAGGCCATGAGTCACATATTGTCATTTTTCATTTTCAATATTTTAGTACATCATAATATTGCATTAAAAAACGATATTCTAGTACATCATAATATCGCATTAAAAAAACTATGTTTGGATCCATTGATCACACCATTATTTGTCACTCAATTCCAGAAATACAATTCTTTGAACTTTGAAAAATGAAGAACATGAATTATTTTATCCTCAATGCCCTGCAACTCAAAATCAATATATCTGACTCACTCGCCATGATTTGTCACAAAAAACTAAAAAGCGAGATTTCACTATTTTTTGTTGTTTCTGTTTCATGTTAAGATATTTTAGATATAGAATACTTCCATGTTGGATATTGAACCTTAACCTTTGACCTACAGGTGACCCAGCTATCTAAACAATTCATCCAATGGGACGAGATCATGACTCGATATGAGGTGGCTGCCCAGGTCAGGAAACCCGATGAGTACTAATATAACTCATTATACATCAAATATATTTGTGGTTGTTATACAATTTCCTGGAGTCTATTTCCTCTGGTTGCAGGGTGTTTCATGGCCATCTCCTGTTCTTACGCTGTTACATATTTTATGATACTCAGTGTGTATAGACCTTTTTAAAACACGACTTTCCGAGAATCCCTGAAGCGGATTTTACACTTTCCGGCCGATAGAAAAAGTGACTCACTAACACAATACCTATAATGTTACGTCCACGTTCACGTTAACTGACTGTGTACAAATTTGAATTGTGTAATTAGGGTTAGCACTGACGAGTCACTTTTAGTGTGATCACCCTGATGTGACTTGAAATCTTATTAATCAGCCAATTTCAAATGGAAATTTCACTCTTTGTGTCGGTGAGCATGTGGTACTTCCAGCCAAAAGTTGTTCAGAATTAGTGCATCTGCAAATGTATGGGTCTGGTTATATTTATTTTTCACTTTTATTGCACTGAAAATGCGAGAGATTTTCAGAAAGTGTTGTTGATAAAATTATGTATACTAATGAGCTTGCACGTGATTGGTTGAAAAAATGGCCATGTGATCTACGTTACGGAGATTTCCAAATGGATTTTGAAAAGGTCTATTATACTTGAAGGAAACAGAAAAAGAAAACAACTAAAATAAACTGTACATCATGTGTTCAAAGTAACAGGCTGCTTTGCCAGTCTTCAAGGGCAAGCAAAACTATACTCTATCTATCAATCTTGAAGTATGCAACAAGCAGCCAATTATCACACATAAACCAATATGACCATACAAGGAAGTTAATTAGTCCATATTTTTTCGGATTATGCTATGTAATAAATCTTGCTGAATGTTCAAATGAACTTATTTTCAATGTTTGTCCATCTGGTAGTTACAAAATATTAGCCAATTATAATGCCAAAATCGTGAACGATTCATGTACAAAAATATTAATATGCAGTCATTTGCTCCTAATCAATCATTGCTAGTCTCTTACATGATACAAAACCAATATTTCACAATGTTGAAGAATATAAGGGATATACTATGGATCTCGTAACAGAGTCTGATTGCTTGTTGCATACTTCAAGGTTCATAGAGTATAGTTATATGTGTTTGGAAAACCAAATTGTTGTAAATGTCTGATGTCTCACAGAAAAACTGTTATCAGAAGTCTTTTCTTATGTTTATCAATATCAACAATTTTTACACACATACTGTATTTTCTTTAATAAATGACCCCTTTTGATAAATGCTCCCTAAAAATTTCAAATCAAAATATCAAAAATTAAATAAGTTTTACTCTTATGTTATTAGGCTTACTCATGAGTAATAGCAGATGGTGCCCGAACTTGATAAGTAAGGTCGTTATCCTGGAAATATAGTAAATTCTTTGCTTCTTTTGAGTTATCATGACCTGGGTGCAACCATAAAACAGCAAATTGCTTTATTTTTAAGCTTATATGACAAAAATGTACAATACAGTACATAATTCAGAGCTGCTGTTGAGAAAACAAACATATTTTCTTCATTTTTTTTTATTTGGACACTGCTTTTGGATGAAAACAGCTTTCATAATTTATTTATTTCGTGTTTATTTCTTATTTGAAGACAGATATAAAATTTACCTTTGGCCTTGATGCATTTCCAAAATGCAGGATATACTAAAAAGGTTATCTTGCGAACAGTGTTTCCGCTAAGGACGTATGGCGCGCCATTGGTGCAGGAGCGGTGAAAATTGGCGCAACCAGTTTCTGAAAATGTGTGAGAAAGATATTTTTCTAGCTTTATTGAGCCAATTTTCAGCCACAGCTCATAATTTTGGCGCAAGCTCCTCTTAAACTTTGTCAAACTTGCTCGAATTGGCGCAAGCTCAAAAACCTTAGCGGAAACACTGCTTGCGAACAACATGCAGGGTAAGGGCAACTGTGTAATTAATCCTAAAGACTATGACTGTTTTCATAGAAAATACGCACTTAAAACAAATTTGAATATAACTTTGAACTTTTATCAATTTATAATATTTTCAAAGTTAAATCATAGTTTTAACCAATGCACAATCATTCTTATGAGTTGAAATGAAGATTCTTCTCAAAGATGTTATCCCCTGATTATAACCATGGGAAACTATTCTAGAATCTATTGGAATATGATAGTCATATCTGAAAAAATACACAGTTGCCCTTCAAAGTGACACAAAACTTAAACCAGATAATCTATTTTCAATTCATTAGTGTGATATTATACAAATACAACATGGTATTGAGAGAAGCTTCGCGTCGGGAAGTAGTCACACGCATCCAACACCTCGGGATCAGTAATTTTCACTGCTTCTCCAAATAAACTATGTTGTATTTGTTTTACTATACCTCATAAATATTTCACTGAATGTAATATAAGCAAAACCAAAAATCACCTAAAATGTATACTGTTCTGGGTCATCGTATGGATTTCCAACCAAGGGGTGCGGTAGTAGGGGTGCGATAGTTTTTCAATTTTTTCCCTGCATGGGCGTTATGCGCAATCGGGGAAGTAGGCAAAAGGCTGTCACGCGCATCAGGTTGAACTGTCCAATTATATTTCATAGTTGCCTAATGAATATTTATGAGGTATAGTAAAAGCTGTTCCAGCAAAAGGAGTTGATTTATATAGTGCAATATGTATATAGCTTGGTTTGTATTACTCAATAGCGATGATCTTACAACTTCTTCATACTATTTGTTAACAAAATACATTGATTTATTAGTTCAATTGAGAATGTAAAAGTGATACTCTACACTTTATGATGTGACAATGTGTGAAGTCTGCCTAATGTGTGATTACTTGAAAATGGCAAATTAGTAGACAGTAAGGGTTGGTTCAAAGTTTTTGGGAGACAGAATATTCTAATTTATATGCAACAACTATCCGTGTTTAAATTATTTCCCCTTATACCTTAATGCACCTTGGGATTAGAACGGGGATTTGATGATATCGTGTAGAATACTTTTTATTCGCCACCGTGCCGAATATTCTATCATGAAATAGTCGTTATTACATAGATATGCACGAGATTTTATTGAATAACGAATAAATATTGCACAAAATTGGCATAGAATATTCTATGGGAAGAAGTAATTCAGAACTGACCCTTACTCTTGGGTTTTTATGGATGACCTGCAAAGTATCTGAAGAAGATCTCTAGTACTAAATTAGGAGGCTTTATTTTGTCAGTATACAGATGTTGCTTAAACAGTTATTAGGTCGGGACACAAATATTCAGTTCTGGTATGATTTTGACAGCTATTTAGATACAGTGGCATTGCTGGGGGGTTGGAGGATTTGCACCCACCCCCCTCATAAGTCTTTCCCCAAATTCTCCCACACTCACTTGCTGACACAAATTTTACATTCAATTTCTTCTTTTTATAAAATGCTGGCTTTGCACAAATTTCAAGTGTGTATGACAATTTTCTACCCAAAAATTTACCTTTTTTTGTGCAAATGCTAAAATAATGTTCAAATAATTTTCAAATATAGCATGTATTACAAAAAACATTGATATTTTTCCTTTGACCATTTTTTGCTTGTAAAATGTTGCCCCCCCCCCCCCCCCCGCCAAGTTGCGTCAAGGCTTTATTCTATGCAACAATTTTATGTCACATTATAGCATGCCACTGAGTTGATTAAATTAAAAATGAAAATGCTAGCTAATTTAAATTATTAGTTAGGGCGTCAGAGGTCAGAAATTCTTAATTGTTAAAACTAACCTAACCAATTGTGATTAGCAATTGAACTATTTATTTACAATTGAACAACCATTCAATCATGCATTCTGTCATGGTGAGTTGTCAGTTATTGGTTGAAGAATCTCTGTACTCTGTTAACTCAAACGATTTTGGCTAGAAGGCTTGTTAATCTGTTTTGATCTAGTTGAAATATCTATGAAACACTTGTCAACTGTCAAGTGGATTAATTTAGAAAGTAATTTAATATTGTAAGAATTTTACATCTCAAAAAATAGGTGAACAATTTGTTAAAATCAAATTTGACAATTTGTGGGGGATGCACATCATATTGTGTACATGCATATCTTAAGCTGGAATTCTATGAGGGCAAAGTTTTAATTATATAAACAATTATAGTGATAAGGCTCAGCGTCCAAAGACATTCGCTCGCACCAGAGACATTCTCTCACGATATTCACTCCGACTTATTCTCTGATATGGAGAGAAAATACAACTACAATGCTTGAATATGGGTGAAATTGATGTTAATGTTATTTTAATTGATGCTAACATCAATTTAACTAATATTCAAACATGGCAAGTGCCATTCGCTTTCCATTTGAGTGAAAAAGTTAGAGCGAATATTGCGAGCGAATGTCAATTTGGCGAGCCAATGTCTTCGGACATAAGCCTAAATAGTAAAAATAAGACAACAATTTAAGACCATTATAACCAATTTCTGTAATAAGATTTGTCCTTAATGTATAGATACACTACCTACTACCTGTAATCTTATAAATATTATTTCAGCCATAGTTTATTAAAATGAGCTAGATTAATATTAATAAAATATCTGAGAAACTGATTTAATATGTGATCTTGTGTGTTGTACTCTAAGTAAGTGCACAATGGTCAAGAGTAGTGTTTCCTCTAGGATTAGAAGGTTGTATAAATCAATTCATCTGGACTTACTTGTTTTGAGTGACGACATTTCATGTAACAAGTATAAAAACAAGTAAGTCCAGATGAATTGATTTATACAAACTTCTAATGTTTGAATTCCTGGATGAATCAAAATTCATAAACGTGTTTCATCTAATCGTTAAATAGATTCATTAGGTTTGTGTAAAATCATAAGAAGATGATTCATTATGCTTGTCAAAACCAGTGAATTAGTTTTTAAACTCACATGATATTTCGTCCTTCACTTCGGAGGACTTTGTCAAATCATGTCATCTGATCCACTTTCCCAGGTAACTTCCATCCGATCGAGGGGACATATTTTCTCTCTCACGTATATGATCCGCTTTTGACGACTGGGAAGAAGACTACATCATCGATCAAGAAAATCGATCGGATGGAAGTTACCCGGGAAAGTGGATCAGATGACCAGATCTGACGAAGTCCTCCGAAGTGAAGGACGAAATATCATGTGAGTTTAAAAACTGATTCTCTGGTTTTGACAAGCATAAAGATTCATCTTCTTTTGTGTTTCCTCTAAGGTTTATGACCTTGCGCAAATTCGACCATTTTGACAAAATTGATTAGGTGCTTGCCAAAAAAAATAAGAACTGCGGCTGAAAATTTGCTAAAAAGCACACATTTTCAGAAACCTGCTGTACCAATTTCCTGTCTTCTCTAAGAAAAAGGTGAATTAGGATTGTCTTTGAGGATTGAATTTCACTCTGAGAAAAAATGGTGCTAAAGGGGTTCTAAACTTGTCCTCTATAGGGAACCCTATATGGGTCTTTAAGGAACCTAAATGAGTTCTAAAATAGCCGCTTAGCACCTTTTTAGGTTCTGTAATGAACCTTTTTAGGATCTTCAATTTTTAAGAACCCCTAAATTCTTCATGGTTCCATATAGAGGACAAAAAGGTTCCAAGTTGAACCTTTTGTTCTGAGAGTGAAGGGTGAATCAGTTGACACCATTAGGGTATCAAAACAGCCATTTTCAAGAAATAGGGTACTTTTTCAAACCCTAGTGTGAAAATGGTATGGTATCAGTCACCATTTAGGGTGTGAATTTGAAAAAAGGTATATTTTGGAAAACTGTGGTCAGGTTATGCCTGGAATATTATACTTGACTGCCCCAGGAAATAAACACTGCATTACTTACAGGAAGTGTGGAGAGGCAAATGCCTTCATACCCGGCCAGGTGCCATTACTTGCAGGGTCACGGTGGTATAGACAAGTCACCGACTGCCCCCATGCCCTTGGCATGTACAAAAACAGCTCTGCACGTTTAACATTGGTTTCATGCTCTTTGCAGAGGAGTGGCCGAGCGGTTAGAGCACAGGATTGAATACAGTGGTTCTATATTAGCCCCAGGCGGACGACGACTTGTTTCCTTGAGCAACTTCAAAACTTTTTTTTTTGCTTTGTAAGTCATGCTAAGCTGTTTGTCCCCTGTAGCTCCCTGTACAAATGCTCCTTATTTGGGGCACTACATACATGTGCAGTTTATAATACCTGGTGATGAACTCTTGAAGCTTTGGAATGGATAGTCCATAAAGACATTTCTTTTTATAGATTTTATAAAATATTTGAGTTTCTAAAAAAATGGGTCGTCTACTGAGATGCGTGGAGTAGTCCGATCCTAGGACCTTGATTTTTTCTGTGTTTACTATCCACAATATAAACCCACTATCACATACCACCCAGAGTTCTACAAAGCAGACTGATCGCATAGCAGACTGATTGCCCCTCCCGAAAAAAATCGGGGTAGGTAGTGAAGTGGCTTTCTAGATCACTAGACTTGGTAGTTATATCTCTTATGTTGGTTAGTGTCACCCGAAAAAACAAGGGTTCTATTAATCGAACTATGCGTGGAGTGGGGGTGGTGGACTTTCTCAGCTTCGGTATGGAAAGTTTAATGAGGCAAAATTTTAAGGTTTTATAAATATTCGAGTTTCTAAAAATATGGATCATGAAGAACTGAAACATGCTGGTCTTAAAAGAACTGCTAAGCGATTGTGATAAAATCGGGATTTAAAGTTTGCATATATCCGCTTTAGCCCCCCCCCAAAAAAAAAAATAATTGTTCATTTTTGATATTTTGTCATTTTTGTTTTATTTTGTATGTCTGTTTTAACGCTGAACCTGTCTTGTGGTCCTTATAACGAAACAATATTTACGCCGTGCCCTTAAATCGGCGCCTTTTCCTCTTTCACGAATGAGACAAATAGCCTCTATCGATAGACCTAATGGGTTGTCATCTTTTGGCCTACCGAATCGATAGGTTTGGTGTTTTTACCTTGTGAGGGCCCAGTTGAGGGCCGCAAATTGATTGTGCGCTATAGTATGTCACACGATAATTGAGGTATTCCATTGAATTTGGTGGCAGTGGTGGGATAATACAAGTAGTCAGGATCCCACCGCTGCCACCAAATTGCAATGGACTGAACGTGGCCCACTTCACTCACTCGTAGTACAAAAAGCCTAGTCTGTAGCTCCCTGTACAGATGCTCCTCCTTAGTTGGGGCACTACATTCAGTGAAATACCTGGTGAGCTATGAGCGCTTCCCAGGGGTGGGGTGGGGTGGAGTGGTGGACTTTCGAATGGAAAGTTTATAAAGACAATTTTTTCGACTTATTTGAATTTCTAGAAAATAGGGATCATAAAAAAATGTGAACATACTGTATTGGGGGTTTTAAGGAACTGCTGAGGGGTCGTGATAAAAACGGTATTTAAATGTTGCACATCCCCTTTTCACGGGTGAATACCTACCTATCCCCCAGAGTTTTTTATTCTCTCCCGCGCGGGGTGGGGGAGGGGGGACGGACCCGGATATTATCACTAGGTGAGGTCCGGAATACTGGTACCCATTCAAATAGATATGGTTCATTTATGGTCTCATGACATAGGGTATCCTTCGATACCTGCATAACGCGAGTTGTTACCGGGCCGCTTAAGGACTGTAGGCCTATCAGTTACCACACCCCCAAACAGACAGTGTTATTTTTTTAAATATTTGTCATTGTTTTCTCTTATCATTTGTTTCATCATGTTCATCTAGCTGTAGTTTCCGGGTTAAATCTTTGTAATCTTTTTCAAGTGATACTCAAAACTCTTAATTGATGTTGCTTTAGGCGTATAGACAACTTGAAGATGACCGACTTTGAAAACTTAGGAGCTCTTAGGCCTACACAGAAAAAACGAAGTGAGTCATTTGGCTTACAACTTGAGCCATAACAGTACACATACAAAATGCCCCACTTTTTACATTTTTTAATTTGTCCGTGCACTGATACACAGCTATGTCTCAAAGGGCTCAAATAAGTCAAAAGTCGCTTTTTTTTCTATGTATAGAAAAGAAGTTGTTAACCATCGCACTGCGCATCTGTGTTGGCTCCGTACTATTTTTTAAATTATTATTTTGCATGTCTGTTTTGATTATTTTACTTTTCTGTTTGTAATGCTGAACCTTGTAGTTGCCTTGCGGTCCTTGAGGCTTGGACCACGCTTTGAACAAAAATAATAAAATAATATTGACACCGTACCCTTAAACCGGCACTCGTTCCTCTTTCATGAATGAGACAAGAACTTAGCCTCTATCGACAAATGTGTGAACATGTTATACACGTAAATTTCTTGGAAACAGGTTGTTGTGCTAATTGCGCAAGAGGTTAAGATGACGTCAATTTGGTTTCCGACAAGTGGTTACAACCTAGGCTTTGATTGGTTAAGAAAACGTTATTGAATGGTAACATATATTTGATCTGTTTTTACTTTTCCGATATATTAGTCTGATTTCGTTCAATGTAAATGAAGATATTTATGTTTTTGCTTGTATTTATAGCAAAAAATAAGCAAGCATTTATGAGAATGAGAAGAAATTGCAAATAGATTTACTTAATCTAGCTCTCAATTTTAGAGAAACGGACCAATCAAAAATGATTTTACTTTAGAAGGTGTGATAAACATTGATAATTGGCCATGCAGTGATCCCACTTGTATGTGGTAGCTGCTCGACGTTTACTCGCCGGGTCGGTAACAGATTTCCCCAGTTTTTCACCGAATTCCGGCACCCAGCACTCGTCCAGTGGTTTCTGCTTTACTTCGGGCACTACCAGGGACAATAATGAGCGAAGCTGCGGCTGTGGAAGCGGTGGGGGATGGCTCGGCGGGGCAGCCAGATCAACCGGCTGTTGATGCCAGCGCAACATCCCCTGGCACCAGCCCGTATCAACGACCGCCTCTTGTTCAAATACAACGACCATCAGAACAAGAAGAGGAAGGGTCAGATGATGAAACATCTCCAGTTGAAAGTCCTGAATTTTTAACCAGTGAGGAAGACCGTGATGCAGATCGCTCTGCTGAAGCAATCGATGAAAGTGGAGATCATGCTGAAAAATCGCAGAACAATGGACGGAAGAAAAAAGGACAGACAAACGGTGAGAATGCCTCTAAAGAATGGGTTCCACCTGATGACAGTGTTAAAGACAAAATTATTAAACAAGTTGAGTTTTACTTTTCTGATGCCAATATTACTAAAGATGCATTTCTTCTCAAACATGTCAAGCGGAATAAAGAAGGATACGTTAGTATCAAGTTGATAACATCTTTCAAGAAAGTTAAAAGTTTAACCAAAGACTGGAGATCTGTTCGCTACAGTTTACAGCAGTCCAGTCAACTGCTGGTAAATGCAGAAGGGACCAAAGTGAAAAGACGTGAACCACTCCCAGAATTTGATGATGCTAGCTCATCAAGAACAATTGTTGTTGCAAACTTGCCCTCAACTAATCCAAGTATTGAAAGCATAAATGAACAATTTAAACATTGTGGTGAAATAGCCTTGATTCGAATTCTGCGCCCTGGTAAACCATTGCCACCGGATGTCCGTAAACATATGGAGAGTCACTTTGAAACTCAAGATAAGCTCTGTGCCTTGGTGGAATTTGAACAAGCTAATGCAGCAACCAAAGCTGTAAAATCTATGAGAAGCCAGGACAATTGGCGTTCTGGTCTTCATGTTTCTATTCTCCAAGAGGTGAAGAATAAGGATAAGAAAAAGGAGAAACACCAGAAAAAAGAAATACAAAGGAACAGTGAATTATCGCCTAAAGTTACTCAAGTTGCGGAAGGTACGGGTTCTGATGGTGCGGCAAGCGGTGACGCAGATTCAGAAAAGAAGAAGCGACGTAGACGTAAAAAGAAGAAGGGTCCCTCCCGTGTTGATGAATTGACTGTAGAAAATGATTTGGCAGGAACTCCAAGTTCATCTGACTTTGATGGTGATAGTTGTTCACCATCGCCCAATCGCAGACAAATAACTAGACCCATCAATGTTCCTGGGCATGGAAAAAGTCCCAGTCACTTAAGTCCAGCAACTACACCCAAGTCAAGTCCTTGTGCAAGCCCCCATGGTAGTCCAAGACAACAGCGTAAATACCGCTCCCCTTTGGCAAATTCTGGAAGTGCTAGAAATAGTCCTCGTGCCAGTCCTGAAATGTCGCGCAAGTATTACGATCATTCAGATGGATCAGGTGCAGGTAGTAACTCATCGAGTCCATGGGTTCAGCGAAGAAGGCTACTAGCAGCTAAAGAAGGTCTGAGCCCTTCAGGAAGTCCTTTGGTTGGAAGACGGTCAATTGACAAAGGATCTTTGGATGGCGTAACTCGCCTACCCAGAGGACCTGAAGATTCTGGTGGATTCTATGGTGGTAAAGGGAGGGGAAAACCACGTAGTACAACAATGTGAAATTTTGTGTGCTCAATGTAGTTAAATGTTCTCAAAGACTTTCAGTTTAACTCCAACTGCACTCTAGATATTTGATGATACAGTGTACCTGTACATTGGAAGGAAAAGTTTAGTCTAACAGTGTATTAATCTAAATAACTCATTAAACAATTATTTATAACAATCAAGTATCATGGCATCAGGTGATGCATAGTGACTGATTCCAATACATCTACATGTTCGATTGTACATTAGTCATGCTGCATCATGTGCGTCATACTTGATCTCTTTATGTATGAGATAGACCTAAATGGGGTCGTCTTCTTTTGGCCTGCTGAATCGATAGGTTTGGTGTTCGAACCCCGATAGGGCCGCAAATTTATTTTGTGCTATAGTATTGTTGCATGATAATTAAATTTAAGAGTAATTGAGTTTTAAAGGGGTGTTTGGTCCATTGAATCTGGTGGCAGTGGTGGGATCATACATGTAGTCGAGATCCCACCGCTGCCACCAAATTGGAAAGGACTGAAGGTGGCCTACTTCACTCACTCTTATGACAAGTAGGTCTACAATTTATTACATGGCATACCAGCACCAAATAGATTCACAGCCCATACAACTTGGGTTTGAACCTGCTGTGTTGCACCATGCCTGGTCAGAAGAGACGAGTGCGTGCGTTTTACATCTATACGCCAAATGAATGAAAACTACACTGAAATGTTACCCTTGTGGTACAGTGTATCATCATCAATGTTTCGGAAAACATTCTCAAGTGCATGGTGAACTTATTTTTCTAAGTACTGTGACTTTGGAATTATTTTAATCCTAATCTTACTGCAGTAGATATATACTCCTAGAAATGTAAATTTATAAAAGTTATTACTATGTAAGTGCTTGCTCTTCTGTACATTTCAAACAAAATGAGCAAAGCTCATTAAAGATAAAAGATTTTGTTTGCACTGCAGAATCATTTAAAATGAATTCCAAATTCGCTCAATTCAGATATAGATATTTTTAAATTTTGCAAATTTATTATATTGGAAAATCAATTGCCTAGCTGCAAAATCATTTGACCAAAAGTGGTAGATGTAGCAGATTTGTTATAATTGATGTACATGCAATGAAGAGTATTTAATACCCCATTCACACCATGCGAAAAGTCGTTTTCGATTTAACTTTAAAGGTCGTCATCGATTTTGTGGATTAGCATAAAACTGGAGCGTTCACACACGTAGCAATTTGATCGCTTTCAGTTTCAACTAAATTGCTATGACTTGGTGACAAAGAAAGTAGCCATCCAGACATCAAACTTTAAAACCGAAATCGATGACGATGTCTGTTCGCACTAGTGAAAATTGCAAATCGATTACGACAAAAGCAATTTCGTTTGAAAATAAGTTGATAAAAAGTCATCTTTTGAAATTTGACTTTTTGCATTGTGTGAACGGGGTGATAGTCAGATCTAGAATTATAATGTCAATAATCACAATATGATCTCCGACTCTACATTTTCTCTATTCTGTATATATGGAACAGACATAGACGAGCACATTTATGTTACTGTCTTGATATGTTCAATTTTTTTCTGTGTACATACAAAAAGGGTCAATTAGAAAATGGCTTGGCTCTTAAAATCTATTGAAATTGCCTGCTACTTAGTTTTAAAATGAAGGCACGTATATGAGCATCCAATTTGGTAATGACCATATCAAGAAACTAGTATTAAAAAATGTGCAAAACATTTATCAGTTATAATTAAACTTCAACTGATATGTTTTTCAATGTAGCTTTTGTTTTGGAGAAAATGAATTGAATTTTAATTATGCAATTTTTTTTAAGTTAAAAAGATCAAATGGTCATAAAATACAAACACATTTATAATTTTTGAATGTTGCTGGTTTTGAGTATCCCCTTGATCAAAACAAGTTAATTGACTTATTTTTTGTTACCGGTATTGATTTCTATCAGTAGTCGTATGGATTGGAATATTGATAAATAATTGATCTTTCCTGGTAATGTGAACTTGTACTTAATTTATGGACATGTCAAAAATGTATTTTGATATTAAATTCTTCACACTATAATGGGCAATTAGTTTTTAGATAAATGATGAAAATTTTTCCTGCATGTAAACCAAAAAGTAGTTTTGAGTGATTAGTGACCTTAGTCACAGTTATGGTTTATACAGAGTCTGTTGATGATCGATGCCCATCGACACACAGTTTTTTACACGCACTATTCCTGGTGCATAGCGCATGTAAAAACTTTGCATCAATTGGCATCGATCGATGCATATCGACAAGACTCTGAATAAGTATTAGTGTTCAAAGGGTTGACAATGTAATTATGCTGTTACATGTACATGTAGTTATGTAGTGAGCTGATATTGTGCATAAAAATAGCCTAAATTTGCACCTTGATTGTCCTAGGACACTGACAAACTTCATGAAATTTTTTTCTAAAATACAGAGAGTAAGCTTCCTGAATCCTAAAACATTTCTTTTGTTTTTTTGTAAACTTATACCAGGGCAGGTCTGCATTTGCAAATTTACTAAGCACATGTGCACGCAGTTTAAAAAATAACTGGCACTGTAAAGTAAAAAGCAATCGTTTTGGAACAGGCACTCGTTTTAAAACCACAAAAGCACTTGTTTTATTACTCATTTTCCAAAACAAGTAGTAAAATGAGTACCAAAACGAGTGCCAGTTCCAAAACGAGTGCTTTTTACTTTACAGTGTGGGTACCACAATGTTTATCTGATTTCAACAGTCATTTCCAATAATTTCTGAAATTTCAGAGTGCTTTTAGTAATTGTGTTCACACCTTCAAAGGTCTTTGCGAGAACTTATTTTCCATTGACCACCAAAAAGCATTTAAGAGTCCATCTTCTAAACTGATGAGAAGAGAATCCAACTTTATAGGGAAAGTCCAAATGGTTTGACTAGAAAAATGAAGTGGGGTTTTTAAAATTTATATGGGCTTATCACACTACAACATTGCATTTGTACTTATTGTACCATAATGTATTGACCAAGGTTGTCGATAATATCCGTTTTTAAATGTTTAAACAGACGACAAATTGACAAATTTAACGGAAATCGACAGCCTTAGTATTGACCGTTGTAGTAATTTTAATTCATTTTATATTTTTATAATTTGGTTTTACCTTGAAAGTAGTTTCCAACTTTTGAGCATGTTATTGTGTACAATGTATTGTATTGTATATATTTAAAGTAGATATGCAAATTGAAGTATGTATAATTAGTAGAAATGACAAATTACCTTTACTATATGCAGTGAGGTTTGAACCCCACCCATTTTATTTTAACCCCAACCACCTTTTAATCCAGAAACCCTTTATACTCAAAACTTTCCATCCTTTTTAGAAATTTACTGAATTCGTCCCACTTTAGTTCATTGATTAAACCTAGCTTGGCAATGTGGGAGACAAAAATTGGGACAGCAATATGCATGCTCATTTCTAATTTTCTAAGTGCCTACTCACATGGTAAGCAGCCCATCCTTTTCAACCCCAGCATCTTTATCAAGGCACACATTTACTGAAAATTCTCTGAACTCTTTTGACAATTTTTGGATTTTTCTAGACCCACCCTTTCTAAAGCATGTCGTTTATGTCTAGAGACCTCCATTTAAAATAGAATTTTACACTCAAAATGAAAGTTGGGAACTTGGGAATTCCTCTCCTCAAGGCTTATAAGTTTTGCCATGAAAAGAATAAGCTGATCGAAGTCAGTATCCTAACAATAGTTAAGATACATATACACCAAATCAGTAAGCATTTGAAAATTTGTGTTTTGTAGAATGATAACAATTTATGGGAAATTTCGCATGAAATTTTTCATTTTTCACACCATGAAAAAAATGTACACATGAGAAATATTCAAAATGAAAATGTTCAAAAATAAAACAAAGTGGTTTTGCAGATGTATGGAGTGACCAATCAAGATCTCACGAAAATCAAAATTGTAACAATTAGTGTTTTGTCTTTTAAATCAAAAAGTTGATTTTTAAAATGTGAGCAATATTTCCAGGTTTTTGTAGTTCTTTTCTGCCCAAAAAAAAATTATGCCAACAAAGTCAAACAGATTTGACCTGGAAAGTCTACATGCCTTTAGAGACCCTGAATACATAATGTTCCCTGGTACATGTAATATTCATGCCATAGGCCTACAAATGTATAAATGTGTAGCTCAAATTTCCTTTTCAAAAACAGCATATCAAAACTAGCCCATGACATGATTGAGGGAAATGAGTTGTGTTCAAGTCAGCAATTTTCAATTTTATTGTAACCCAAGTGAAATGATTGAAATAAAAAATAAGTACTGCATTTTGATTCTATCATAATAAATTAGCTTATTTGACCAGAGATACGCCATATTTAGGAACATTAAATTTATTCAAAAAGCATAAGAATTTCATGTAACACAACTAGTCAATATTTCCAACATCCAACTCGTTCCCTTTGATTATGTTTCAATAAGTAAAGTCTAACCACCAAACATATTGCACACATTTCAAACATTTAATTTGTATATTACGGATTCACACTTTTCACTTGAATTTAAGTACAACAGTCAAATGATAATTTTTCGGTTTTGACACTATCTCGCAAGAGAGAGTGCAAGAGAGTTCCTTCATATTATACATGTATCCATGCATTTGCAATAGCTGTCAAATTTACATTGTCTACAGATGTAAAATGTAATGCCCAGTCTTGGATCAGTGTCTTTTGAAATGGTTGTCCAGGTGACGGGTGTCACCATTTCAAAACTCATTGACTGGTTGTTTTAGTGATGGTGTCACCTCATGAAGAACCATTTCAAAACCCACTGACATGTATATGGAAGGGAAATTTTGAGCAATTTTTTTGTTGTATCTAAATGATAAATTTAACATATATGCATGATATGGCAACAATGCAGATTTGCACTCACATGTTGATCTGTAGATGAAATTACATAGAGAATTTATATTTTAATCAAAGGCAAGTGACGTTTTGACGTGAATGTATGTGTGTACTGTACTGTAGCAATTTGAATCTTAACATTATTATGATGTTTATTGTAATTTGTAAAAATGTATAATTTGGCACACTTGAATCTTGCTTACAAATCTCAATATATCGTTTTTGTAAATACATGTAATAATTTTGAAAAAAGAGCTAATACTAATTATAATGTAATGTAAT
>JXSR01S016760.1:22387-33720 GCA_000969725.1 Ophiothrix spiculata | reverse complement strand
CGAGATAAACCAGACCCCTGCTGCCTTTACATATAGCAAATCCATCAAGAAAATACTGCAATATTAAGCAAAATAACAATAATTCAAATGCATGAAGACCCAATGATCCCCTTGGCAAAATACAGGGAGATAGAACAGTTCAAAGAACCAACAAGGGAGTCACGGGGCCCTGCCATCGATGGGCAGAGCACACTGGGTCTATGGTAGAAAAAATCCCCCATCACAACCAAGCAGGATTTTTCAACAACAAACAAAACACCCCTCCATCCCCCATCTACCTGTCCGCCCATCCCCCCCCCCTCCCAAAAAAAAGGCACAAGAGACAAACACTAACAAACGACATCACAACAGTCACAAACACCCCACACCTCTCCGCAGCATAAAATTCAAAAATTGTTAAATAATTATGTTTAACATGTTTAATGAAATAATAAAAATTGAAAATTCATGAGGCATCAAGATCATATCAAGGGTCCATTTTTAAGGTGCTTAGTCAGCTTTCCTTTGCTTTCAGCAATCTTGTACTCAATATTTGTTTTTTATCTTAACAAAGTTTAAACAAAAGGCAACAAAATTGGGATTTGACTCTTGAAATTTACATTTATGAATGTAGAACTTTAAGCAAAGAAAATAAACGAAACACATTTATTATGCTCTGAAATGTCAGTAACACCAAACATTCTATCAAAATCAGAAAAATCAAATGATTCCCTTGAAATGTTATTTATACAAAAAATTATTCATCCCATAATGTATGAGGTTATCTTCTCAAATTGGCAAAACAGGTCAAAAATTTGTTGGTTGACACTATATTACTTTGTTATTGTTTATTATATCTTTTATGTACAACGTTAAAAGTGTATTGTTTTTATTTCGCCAGAAAATTTAGATTACATGTACCATGGTCCATGCATGTACGTATAATGGATTTATTCTATGTAGGATACTTAAACGTCTTTTCATTCAATATCATCTAATTCGGCATTTAGACCAAAACTATAGGGAAACAATGAAAACATTGACCAAAGTTATTTCTCTATCAAAATATACAATCACAAATATGCAAAAACAAACTCAAGCGAAATAAAAATCAAATAAATTTATAAACACACGAATAACGTCTTGGTCCCGGGTCTTGGTAAAGCTATGGTCACAATAATCGTACGATCATGCGATCAGCTTACGAGCAGTGTTTAGTCCGTTTAAAAGGACCACTAGCAGTGAGTAAAGCGAGCAGCGAGGGCGTCGTGTGGTCCTATTAGATGGACTAAACACTGCTCGTAAGCTGATCGTACGATTATTGTGACCATAGCTTTAGGTGATTTAAATGCCATGTACACGCGAAAACAACATAAGGGGAAAAAACCATAAAGAGTCATATACAATATATGATAATTATCTTTTCCACATTCCCTTCTTTTTCGTACCGTATCGAAGAATTTTCATTTTCGAATCTCGGAGTTTTCGGATTTCGATCATGTTGAAGCAAGGACGTTTCGCCCAAGGCTATGGGCATTCGTAAATGTCATTTGCTCTGATATCGTTCACTTACAGTTGGGTGGCAAATATTGGACACAATACCATGCAAACACCATTGTCAAAAGGTGGCATACATTTTAACCAATGGTGTTAAACATCGATAACTCATTAATATTCATCAGTTAGTTTTAGCCACCAAGTCAAACCATTGATAACTATTATAAAACATTGATATGTTGGTTTTTACTAGTCACTTGTCAGTAGGACACCAGACTTAAAACATCTGCACATTTGCAATTCTCTTTATCGACCAACGGTCTCCAGACTCTAACAATGACGGCAGAAGATCTCGTAGATGGTCATCACAATCGGTATACACATGATGTGTATTCTGAGAGTCATCTTCAGCAAACTCAAGCTGATCATGCTCATCAAATAGAGAAGCCAAACTATCACTCATCTTATGATGACAAGATAATCACTGAATCTTCCGAAGATGATGCTTCAAAGATGGATTTACAACGTAAAGAGACAGAACTTGACTCTCAAGTTGAATCGAATGATGTTCAACTCAAATCATTGTCAACACAGAAAAGACGTTTTGCCGATGTAAAACCACCTTACTCATATATTGCGTTGATTACAATGGCGCTTGAAAGTTCCAAAGATGGCATGCTTACATTAAATGATATCTACCAGTTCATCATTGATAAATTCCCATACTTCAGAGACAATCAGCAACGGTGGCAGAATTCAATTCGCCATAATCTAAGCCTCAATGACTGCTTCATCAAGCTCCCACGTGCACCAGGACGACCCGGTAAAGGAAACTACTGGACTCTGCATCCAGCATGCGGTGATATGTTCAGCAACGGAAGCTTTTTAAGAAGAGCAAAAAGGTTCAAGCTGGCTAAAAGAAGACACCAGCCAGCACAAATCCAGCATGTGAACTCCTACGGACATTTCAATCTCTACCCCGGCGCATACGCTGCATCTCCGTATTCAAGCTACCCGTACTCAGCATACTACCCGTCAAATCTTGCAGCAACCGCATCACAAAGTGCCTCAAGTTACAAGCAGTATCCGCCATCATATCTGGACTCAACTTCTGATTCTTGGTCACCAACATCATCAGCATCTCAGTACTCTTCATCTTCACCTCTGTACTCCTCCTACAGCTCTTCTGCATCTTCTGGAAGCAGTTACCTTGGTAACGCCTCATCTTTGAGCAGTTATGCCAGTCTCCAGCCAGGTTCATATAACCCATATTGCCAGCTCAGTAGACCCAGGATAAGCCACCCGACATTGTAAACTAAGAAAGGACCAATGTGTGTATAATATTTATGTTTGAAAATTCGAACATTTAACAGGTTAGTAATAATATATTTTTGACAAGGTTGAACAACTCACAAATATTTCGGCCAAGAAAGTTTCTTTTGATTTTTTCTGAGACATTTTTTTCCCTAACATGTTTTGACGTACACTTATTATTAATCATGCTAAAAGTTTCACGTCTTTTGTTAAAAACAAATAATATGAAACCTGTTTTGATTTTTAAAATGCTAATTATCTGCCCATCGATCATGTCGCTAAATTTGTTGACAATTTGTATCTTAGAAATTGATGCCAAAATACTGGTGTTTCTGTTAAGACAGCCATCCCCGGCAGCAAATTTAACCAACATTGTTTTTAGTTCCGAAAAACTTCATGTAGCGAGATCTTAAGAATGAAATTCCACATCTTTTAAACACTAAGGTCCGTATATTCATCAGGTTTAAAATCATCAGGTTTAAGATTTTAAACCTGGTACTAGTATATATTAAATCTCTTTTGAACATACGGGCCTTAGGTTTTAAACAGGTTTTATTTTTCAAATGAACATTATAATGTCATGATCACTTTCATACTGTATGATAATTTCTCGATGCTAAAAATATGAAACCATTTCTGTACCAGATTCCTTGAATGTACGCAACAATATATATAAGGTTCAAAAATATCAATGCCAAGTAAAAATACATTTCATCTTCTGATTGTGTAATATCATGATATCTATTGACAACCATGACATTACATGCTCGGAGCAACCATGACGTTCTGTGTGAAACACCACCCTTCAATACGTCTCCCAGTGGGCGCAAAGTTGAAATATCAACGTTGAACATTGAATCAACGTTGAGATTTCAATTTTCACGTAAAAATGTGTCAACCTATAAACTACTTTATTGATCGGGTTTTGATATGACCCAAATGTAATTTCATTCACATTTATGCTCTATTTTGTAACTAATGTGTTAATGATTTAAATAAACACTTGGTGAAACTTCATATATAACTATAGAAAATAGAAATTAAGAACAAATATGATAAGGTTAAAATTCCAACGCTGTAAACGTGTTGAATGTTTAGTCGTAGGTCGAAAAGATGTTGAAAAATGGTTAAGTTGAAACTTCAACTTCTTTTCAACGTTGAAAAACGGTTGAAGTTTTAACTCAACATTCAGTTCAATGGAATGTTTAACTTGAAACTTCAACCACTTTCAACATTTTTTCAAACCTACAGTTGACCGTTCAACCCGTTTTCAACCTTTTTCTTAATTTCTCTTTTTGGACTTATATGAAGTTTCATCGAGTGTTTCATTAAAATCATTAACACCATTGCAAAATAGAGCAAATAATATAATTGAAATTATATTTGGATCATGTATAAGTAATTTTTAGGTTGAAATATCTTTCACTTTTCAACGTGAAAGTTGAAATTTCAGCTACCGGTTGCTCTGAGTGAATGTATTTGGTTGTCAAGATTTATATAGTGAACTTGATTCCATCTGCTACTCTTTATGGTAGCTCTGAAATACTATTTTATTTATATGAAATTCATTACAGTGAAAAAAAAAATAAAAGGAAGAAAGAGATGTATAAGATTATGGTAACCTTAACCACTATAATTAAACAGACATCTTCAAACTTAAAAAAAAAATTGCTCAAATAATCAAAATGGATGAAGCGATTCATTAAAAACATACTGAAATCTTTTTAGTGGTTATCTTTCATTTGAAATTCAAATCTAGATTCTGACAAATCAGACTAAGCTCTTTTAAAACCAAAGATCAACAATCAAACGTAAGATTGAGCATACGGGCAAATCAAATTTTCGAAGGAAACGTCAATCACATTCACATGGTATAAAATTGGGGTCGGATTGTTGAAATCCCATATTTTAACATTCCCATCCTCCAATCTTTCTTCTTAAAAGAGTATGAGAAAGATCAAAAGCCCAATACGTTTTGAAAAATGTTTTTTTTTTTTTTGGTGTTTGGATGCAAATCTGAATATTTTATAGCTATTTTCTAAAAAACAGAGAACCAAAAGTCAAATCCAAATGTTTGAAACTCAGGTCGTGAAACAAACTTTATTTGAAACGTTCATATTAGCTGAGCTGATGCTGAAGTGATCTCTTTTGTAAACCCCGTGCTAAAACATTGCATTTTAGTTACATGCAATATAACAACTTCTTGCTCAAACTAATGCACTTGTATTTTAGATGAGAAAACATGTATAACAAACGCTGAAGTTTGTGTGTGATTGTAATATTTATAATGAAATTATTGCAAAGTTTTGTTTATATGTTTTTGGCTAGAACAAAGTTATACCTGATTACTAAGCTTTTGTTTTCGCTGTTATCTCTGTCACTGTCAGCTTATCATAGATTAATATGGATTCTGGTGAAATTTGCAAAATACACAATAACAAAATAATCATTCAGACATGAATTTTAGACTGGGTAACCATACAAATTAAATCCATGTCGCATGTTTAAACCTATTCTCAAATTTGTATGCTTTTCATGAGTTTTAAGTTTTGCATTTTGAACAAACATTTTATTTGATAAAAAATGAATTCACACAGTTTTGTATTCAAATTTATTTTTATAGCTTCTTTGCTTCTAGCGCATTTTTGACCATGAATACATTGTCTGTATTGGTTTACCCATTAAAAACTAAAGTCATATATAACTAAGAACATTTTGACCAGATATAGTTTTCCACACATGCTTCCAAATGAAGGCCTGCTAATGTAACTGTTATGATAGCAATAATTGATTGATTACATATCTGGTGTTTGAAATCTATATTAATCAAATCAATTTACTGCCTCATTTGTCATCCTCATAATGCACTTAAATGTTACCTTATGTACATTAATAAAAACAAAATCAATCTCAGTGGTACACTAAAATATAACGATCTAAATTGCATTTGTTTTCGCAATATCAACATGACCAATGCAATACGCCTTTGGCCAGAGTGACCGAGGCGCGCTTTATTTTCTAACAAAGTATATTCATCAAGATGAGAAGCAGTGCCAACATATGCACCTTTTTAGATCTGCCTCTCAAAGTTAGAAAGCAGTATATGCATGCTAAATTGCATGCAATATACGTTCTTTTTCTTTTGAAGAGTCTTGCGGTAACGAGCAGACGATCAATGCTCAGCTAAGGTATCTCCTTTAGCAAACCATCGGCATTCTAGCAAACTGACATATATCTTGAAAAACAATGTTTTGAGAAAAGCAGGTATTAAATGTATGCCAACTGTTAATTTATTTTGTACGTAAATACATGCTTCTTATATTTTGATCAGCTTCTTTGAATTAAGTTATCTGTAAAATTATTACCAAAATTCGTATAAGGTATTTATTATAATTAGCCCGGTTAAGTTATATGCAGAAAAAAATCAAATTTTTACCACATATAACTATATTATGGACTATAATTCTGAATATGTATGTTCATGTTATGTTGCCGGTTATGATCATAATGATCAGACATATAAATGACTGAATTTTGCCTAGCAAAGGCCCTTTCATATTTGGGAGGGGGTTTGTCGGTTTGCTAGAATATATGCCAAAGAAACATATGAGCACATACACATACAACCTGTTGGGAAAAGAGAAAAGTGAAATTAGATATTAAACCAGAGAATCTACTACATCATATGTTTTGTATTTTCACTTACGACTTTTTAATACTTTGCGGCGAACGAACATAAGATACTTTTCCAAGTGTTCTGGTCCTACTTGAGACACCACTTGTTTAATGTTACAACTGTGCTAATGTGGGTTTTATTACAAAGTGTCGTCAAAACACTTTCAATGTTTTCATTGCTGGGTAAATATTACACCCTAGACGGCTTCACTTATACAATCTATTTACTTTATAAAGTATCTAACTTAATTCAACAACTTTTTTATTTGTCATTTACTACGACCATAATATAGCTAAAATTGAGTCCTTTGAAGAGACAGTTTGTTTTACCGAGTTCCGTATAGATCTTGGATGGTTTGAACTCGTGGGAACATACAACTACCATTACATGACTATATTAGTCATGTTTGTTGTATTTTAGTCATTTACTAAGTATGAATTTGGATTGTGAATTTAGGTATGAAATAAATTTACGTTCTTTCTTGAGACGTCAAACTATAAAAGACAATAATAATTGTTAGAGAATATTAATGGTGATAAAATTTGATTGCATATAATTGTTGATAACTTTTTCTTAATCGATTTCTTAAAATTACCCACTGACTATGGGCTATACCAAATATTTGGTGCAACAAGTCTTTGTTATCTTATAATCTGATATATTTGTATATATAATTCCAATGTTTTTCCTAATAATAACGGAGGCTTCGTGATGAAAAGTCAATACACCACAAGTGAGGAGTATTTGGTGAAAATGTTAATTTTGTAATTTACAACTAAGTATCCGTTATTGATTAGAAGATTCATTGGAGTTATATGTTAGATTATGAGATAACAAAGACTTGTTGCACAAAATATTTGGTAGATCAAAAAGTGTAATTTGACCCTTACTGTTGGACATGTCAGTAAAACTTCTGTCTTTCTCAAGATAATATATATGCAACTGCCGATCTGAGTGTTGAGAAAGGCAACAATAAGGGTGATTACTGAAGCGTACAAATGTATGTGAAATAGTGAAGAACTAGTAGAACCATTTTTGCAATGTTTATCTAATTAGCTACCTTGTATCTGTCACAAATATTATCATGATTATCAATTTTGGCAGTTCTAGAAATAATGGTCTTATAGACATTATACATAAATTGGTGCCAAAAAGGTGTAAAAATGTTGCAGGTATTGTATAGATGGTTCGCAAATACCTTATGGGCTATATCTGATAATTTGATATATAATAGGAACCACAACTAAATCAATTTGCCATGTTTATACTTATATATTTTATGCATTTTTAAAAATCAATTTGTACATATAATAATGATTTAACATGATAATGTAATTGATTCAATTTTGAATATAATTATTTTGAATTGCGTTTATTTGACAATCAAACCAATACTTAATATTTTGTAAATAAAGATTTATAAGAAACTAATAACAAACAATATAAGTCGTTGTATATTTTCTTGTTGACAATACATTATTCTAAAATTAAGGAGTTTGCTGCATGCCGTGTTAGTTGGCTCCCGATTTTGTCTCTTTTTTGTTTAAATCAAAGAAACTTAATTCCTAAATTTCTGCGACATTCTTCAAGTAGATCTGTCATGCGGCAATCCCCTTAATTAATATACCACGTATCTCAAAACGAAAAACAACTTCACACGGCACTTATGATACCTGTTTGTAGTATAATATATGCCCCAAAGTATCCCACATGTTTAGAAAGTGACATGCATAAAAAAAAAAAATTTCAACATTTATCAGAAACACTTTCCAAAGTTCAAACTTAGAAATTTAAACATAACCTTCTTGTAAGAGACAAAAATTGCCAAAAAATCCGGTTTCAATTATTGTTAGCTGGAAAAGATAGTGACAAATATAGGAAATCAATTTGTATTTTTATAGTGTGTGTTCTATATTTAGTGTTAATTTTACAACAAATATTTTATTTAAAAAGCTTATTAAATTTTTTTGCTTTATCTTGTAAAAAAGTACAAAATATCAAAAAGATTACAATTCTTTAGTAACATGAGAAGCAAGAAACCATTTCGGCGACATGCATTTAAACAAGTTACTACATAATTTTCAACTAATTTTAGGAAAAACATCTCTTGTTCGGTTAAATTATCATCACAATGTATACTTTTTTCAGCAATATCATTGTATCGCTAAGATTCAGCCGTTCAAAAGTCTAAGGGTGACTGAAAAAAGTAAGGTTTCATTTTAATGCTTAGAAATTGATGTAACAGATGAAATGATAAAATCAAAATCAATATCATCTGCAAAGCCCCCCCCCCCATTCGGAGTGAGCCATCACATATAAATCACGTCTAAGGTCGAATTTCTAATTTCATCAGAAATCAATAAAGTTCCAACATCAAGATAAAAATCCTCTCTCCATTAAAGTTTTACTTGGTACAAAAGCTTTAAACTTCAATTTTTTCCGAATCAACCCGTTACATTTTGCCAATTTGGATGTAACTTTGCAACCGAACATCCAATAACCAAAACTTGGGTGTCATTTTAAAGCTAAAAATCTCAGCTTAATTTCAGATGAGACCAAAAAATCAATTTTGATTCACTTTTTTCCATTTTTTCATTTTGGTCATTTTTTTACCTTATTTGGCATGAAATTCGGCAACACGTGACATTGATCAAATTCTCAAAAATAAAAGTGACGCAACATCTGAATGGGCATTTTTAATTAAAAATTACCATTCTGAAGTCATTGTTTTAAAAATATTATTTTTAGCTTGGTTGGAAGCCCAAATGGACAAAAATGTGTTTTTCTCAAAAAAATGTGATTTTTGGTTAAAATCAACATCACCATCATGTTCCTTGTAAAAATTCCTTTCTGGAAATGTATACTTTTATTACCCTTAAGCACTTTGTTAAAAAGTTATGGTACAAAATAATCTTGCAAAAACGTAAAATTGAGTAACGTGCTTTCCCCCTTAAGGTACCCTTCGATATGACGGGTCCAAGGAAGTTATAAAGGGGAACCGGTACTCTCCGCCATTTTGATTTTATCGTCGTGTAAATCCTATGGGACGGCAGCCATCTTGGATTGTCGCTCATGGAGGGTGAGTTATTGTACCTCCGGCATTTTACGGCTCCGCGTGCAACACTTCGAGAGTCTTCGCAACGGATTAGCGGGAAAATTGGCGTACTTTAATCAGAGCAAGTCGCAATGCACGCTACATGAAACGCAGACACGGTTTGCGCGTGAAACAAACTGCACACGCTGTATATGCGTCAGGTGAAGATTTACGCGATCTGCCTGGATATCGGGTCAAATCCCGAATATATCCGGAGGTACAATAACTCTGCTCCATGAGCGACACAAGATGGCGGAGAAAGACGGTTCCCCCTTATAACTTCCTTGGACGGGTCACATATATCAACGTGATCTGTTCTAGTAATTTATAGTTTATTCCAAGATTTAAAAGCATTTTCTTGGGTTTTTTAAAGAAAAAATGGCAGAATGTTTAACTTGCTGTTTATTTAACTGATTTTTTATAGGCAAAAACTACACAATTTATGAAGGTTTGGTTAACGTGTTCCACAGCCTGCATATTTTTGCAAAATTAAAACGTAGTACAGTGCAACCTCTTTTATCCGAACCTCCTTTATAGTATACGGATTACTCTGTTATCCGGCTGAATAATTTCAAAGGAAAACATGTTTTGTCAGTACCTATTATCATGATTTAATGCATATTTGAAGGACATTTTTATAATTTTTACCATCAAAAAGTGCTTACAAAGGTTATTCACACATTATACCACTTCTCATTGGACTATTTTATGTTACACAATTAAAGACTTATATGTTATTAGGCAGATTTACACACAATTCTCTTATCCGAATTTTTCACTTATCCGGCCATTGTTTGGTCCCATCATGTCCTGATAAAAGAGGTTGCACTGTAGTTATAGAATTTTTAAGGTTTTACTCTTCGGAGGAAACAAATAACTGTCTCAATTGAGGGGAAAATATGGATTATTTCAGCATTATCATAAAAGCATTTCAAAAATATAACATGACTTTCGTGAAAAAGAAAAAAAATCCAAAAACATTTGTTTCAATTAGGGACTAGCCTAGATTCCACTTAGAATTAAAAACTTATGGAAATGCTCTAAATAAAGCTTAAAAGTGTAGTAATATCCAAAAAAGTACAAAAATGTACACAGAAATGGCCCAAATTGAGAGATAACTAATTTGCAATGGTGTGACTGTCTTGTGTTTTCTGAATCCTAAATTTGTACCTCAGATCTGAAATTACCAGATAAAAAATCAAACAAAGCTCTTAGAGATAATCTAATACATATTAAAAGAGAAACAATTTTATCAAAAATAATTTGTTTACCCATCACATGTGTAGAAACAAAATCTTTTTAAATTTTGTAAGTAGACATTTGTTTTCTCAACTTTTTTTTCGCCGGCGGGGAAAAAATAGAGCAGGTAAAGAATTGCAATTTTCTCTAATATTCCTCCAAATCATGGAAAACTACTTGTAGGTTATATTGTCCATGTTGCGTTTACCTCTTTTGATATTTTTGTACCGTATTTTTTGTAAATGCCACAAAGGGTAGCAATTTAATTATAAATTTTTGCTTTATTATGTTTTTGTGTGGCATTTACAAAAAAAAAACCAAAGAGATAAAGGAAACGTGGACACGAATCTACAATATAAGTATAAGTTCTTTAGAACCACCAATTCAGCGACAGCAATCATTATCTATGCAGCAATATACATATTTTTTTGAAATTACAAGAATACTATTAGTTACCCCCTGCTTGATCACGAAATACGGGCAAATATCTAGGGTCTGGTGCCATATTCCATGAGGCCGACAGGCCGAATGGAA
>JXSR01S016759.1:13405-28568 GCA_000969725.1 Ophiothrix spiculata | reverse complement strand
GCGCTGATTAAGCTTACGATTTGAAGTTGCATCAGGGCGACAAATTGAAAGTGACTCTGTAGTGCTGACGCTAATTCCAAGTTCGAATTCGTACGCAACCAATTAACGAGAACGCGAACTTAACATTCTGGTTATTGTGTTGAAGAGTCACTTTTCTTTCGGCAATTGCCGGAAAGTGGAAAATCAGCTTCGGAAATTCTCGGATAGTCGTGTTTTGAAAAGGTCTATACAAGTTTATAAAAATGGCAACCTTTGCAGCTATGACTTTCTTACATTCATCTGACGAGGTAGTTACATCAAAATGAATTTTCATCCATTAAGTTTGTCTGTAATGTATAATGTAAATTTACTTGTGGCACAGTATTTGCATGCTATTTATATATTAATAAGATATATTGCGCACACAGTGCTATAAAGTATGGAACAACTAAATAGGTTATCCTGATGGCCCTGTTGTTTAATATGGTTTACACTGCATGTTTATACAGAACCATCACAAAATTGGGTTAAGGCCAGATTCCTTTTACCCGTTGCGGTTGCGGTGTGTTTTGCTCTGTAAGGGTATTGGTAGTTGTATAATTTAAAGCACACAATTGAATGGAGCTGATTGGTATCTAGTTGATGCTGAGATTCAATTTTGTCCGTCTGTTTTCAATGTGGCTCTTGATTATCATCTTCTCTGATTGAAAAGTTTCCGCGCAACCAAATCACATTCAAAACGGATGAATCGCTCCAGGGACCGATTCAAGTAAACGCATGTGTTTCCGGATAGCCGCAACACAAACGGACCGGATAAAAGGAATCACTCTTGCTGAAAACCATTATATCGATTCAAAATGCAACACATGCGGAACGCTTGCGGAAACGGATGGTCAAAAATTGAATCTCAACTTCAACCTGATACCATTCAATCATGTGCTAAAAATTATACAACTACCAGTACCCTTACAGTTCAAAACGCATAGCAACCGCACCACAAACGGATAAAAGGAATCTGGCCATAAGTACATTTAAAATTTGATTTAAAGCTATTCTATGGGAAAAGTACCAAAGGGTGGTCTGTATGTCATCATTAATAATTTGTCATGAAAATGGTTCTCTCAAAATTATTTTGACAGTGAAAACCTTTTGCCAAAAAACTTGTTATTTAAAAACACAATGCTGCATCACTGATAATGCAAAGTAAATCTTTAGATTGGAATGAAATATCATCCTAAAATTGGTTTGTTTCAAAATAAGATCACAACATAAGAATATTCAGTTGGAATGTACAACTGCATTTAGCAATGTAGTATTTGCATAAAGTCACTGAGCTTACCTTGACAAAGTAAGAACTTGGGAGTCGAGGATCACCTTGTTATGAATGATTGACGTCAAGGCCCTTATGACACATTTCCAACATCATGGTGGCATATCTATGTACTATAGATTGATTCATTTCGAGACTGCAATATCAGCAGTTGAAACTTTTCAGGTAAATATCCATGTGTTTTGATAATGGTGTGATCTTTTTTGAAAATAGAGAGCTCAAGTGCAGCAATAGCATATTAAAAATTGCATCAAAATCCTGGTGTTAAGTATCTTGTCGTAAAGTATCTATTTTAATGTTAAAAAGATTCAAATGAAAATAACACAATCTTATTCAATTCTAAGGGGCCATTTTTTCGGTATGTCACAAACGTCACAAAACATTATTTCATGCTTATTTACTTGAACTTTAAAATATTAATGGTTTGGTTACCATTCTAGCGGGATAAGCATGCCATGACCTTCCAATTTTAGGCAACAGATTTGAATTCTGCGTTTTAGATTTAACCCAGTAGCTAAACCAGTTGACAAAATACTGCAAAAATGTGCTATTTGTATGATGTAGCTCAAGCGTGTCGAAATTTACCTATTATTGGCTATTTCTTATTATATAACTCACCCATAGATTCTAGTCATTTGATTGGTAAGATTGTAACACATGACCATTTGTCATTTTTACTATCACTATCATCCGATTGATAGTCTTTACTATCACTTTCATCCGTTTGATAGTATCGTCTCTTATCGTATACTGGATTGAAACTACAGTGTACAGTAGGAACCTGTTGTAATGGGTAAGTACAGTAGTTTAAATGTGTTATCAAATGATTAGAATCTATAGATGAGTTATATAAAACAAATATTAACTGCTTATATTTGTGTGCTGGTAAAAATATACCATCTCTCATTGAAAGATTGATTGTCCATTATCGGCTTGTGAAATGGAATAATCAATCTTTCAATTCAGAATGGTATATTTTTACCATCACACTCATAAGCAGTTAATATTTGTATAATATAAGTTTGGTATAAAGAACATTATGGTTTAGATAGGATCATTTGATTGCTATTAAGATTGTGAAATCATTGGAGAAACTGATCCCATGTATAAGTTCAAGAAAATTGCATGTAACGTTTTGTGACAGTTGTGACCATCCCAATGAGTGGCCCTGAGACCATTTTTTCTTCAAAATTTGATGGCTTTGAGGACTGTGTGTAAGACTAGAGCAGCAGGAGCAATATGTATTATAGTACAAGATATTATTTTGTGTTCACTTATATATTATATATAGTTTGTGGTTGTATGTTAATCCAATAATGAATTTTGCATCACTGTCAGTCTGTCAACCCTTACTTTATTTGGGATGATATTATTTTTTGGCTGTGGTTGATTAAAACTAATATATCCTATATCAAAATTATATGCATGGGAAATATGTGGATCATAAAGCCTAGAACTTATTTAAGATTTGAATATAATTGAAGTTGTGGTAGAATATCCATGTTGTTTTTAGGTCTACCGTATATAATTGTTGGCCTATGTGTTATTGTGAATTAGCCAGATATGGTAAAAATGGAACAGACATCTTGATTTTCAAATAAGTTGAACAAATAATGGTGTGTTCAGAGTTGCGGGCCGAATTCATAAAACTAGCAATTGCTCGTAAGTAAAAGACGCTAAGAAAAAGCAATAGACAAGAAAAAGATTAAAGGGGCAATTCATGATCCACTTTTCACCCTCAAGGTCACCTCTATCAAAACTGATTTTTTTAGCTTGTAAGATTCCTCAATTGGTGTATGTTACGATCCCAAAACCATTCTTTCATATGTGCTTGCATTTTTGAGAAAATATGAGCGGCCAACAATGTATAAGGACCTTATTTCCAAAGAGAAGACTCTTGCAGAGTATTTAACATGTTATTGGATTCTTTTCGACCTTGTAGAAAAAAATGTACATTGTGGGTGTTTGGTGAACCAAGTGATTGTGACCAAAATGATAATTGCAATCGTTTTGATTTTAAAAAAAGGGACAAAATACTTGTATTGTGAATAACCGATATTACCACCTTTTGACAATTTTATTTTTGTACATTTAGTCTGGTATCAGTTTATATGTTAAGTTCATCTTTGTATTGCGTGTTTATTGTCTTAAAATAAACCCTGCGCCATATTAAAGTTCCTACCCATGATTTCAACACGCTTGAAGATGAATTAAAATAACTTTTTTCTGATGGTTTTTGGCACACCAAACAAGTCTCATCAATTTGCAGTCAGAATGTATCTAGTTCTTAAATATGCGATACCGATCTGCAAAGAACGGATGATTTTAACAATTTACCTCTGAATTCATTTGTTATAAATTGATGTATTACACGCTCACAAATGATCTGAGTACATACAGGGCCAGTGGTAAATGTTAATACGGTATCCAACGGGTCAATAATGCTACCGTGTGCTGTCATGATGAATTGAATAGCATGCGCTGTGGAGCGAATCCTAGTGGTATTGATCCCGGCTACTCACAGTGTGGTGGTTTTACCCCAAGTGTGTCGTTCAGGAATTAACAAGAATTTAGTTCAGAGTAATTTTTTTGTAAAAATCATCTGTTCTTTGCAAATCGGTGTCACTGGTTGCGGAATTTGATACATTCCGACTTCAATCGATAAGACTCTGTTGGTGTGCCAAAAAAAATAAAATATGAAAAACATCAATTTAATTCATCATCAGACATGTAAAAATCATGGGTTTAGAACATATGGCACGGAGTTTAAGAATTCATATTTTGGGAAGAGTTCTCAATATGTTAGTTAAATACCATGATTTTCACTCCACATTTAATACTAGTGGAGAATTCAGTTTGTCAAGAGGTGCTTTTAGTCCTTATTAGCCAATTGCACGGTTTCGCCATTTTGGAGAGAGCCTCGACCTGGCTTGTGAGATGAATGGGAACTTACATACAATGAAAATGTTGATTCCCTCTTTCAAAACCACTGACCTTGTATGACGTGAATACATTGTTAGACTCACCAGGTATACACTGTATGCAGCGCCCCATGAAGGAGCATTCGCACAGGGGACCCACGGCTTTACGTGACTGTCCGACCACGGAGAAACAAGGAGACGAAAACCGCCCGGCGCGGGGCTCGAACCCACAATCTCTGTATTACGAGACCCGTGCTCTAACCGCTCGGCCACGCTCCCCTCTTTTGTAACATACTAGCTTAATTGACTGTCAGGGTTCTCCCTGCCGATGGCAAACCGCGCAGGTAGTGAATATAAATAAAACCTGGAAAAGAATGTCAGATTTCTAGCTTGATTCTCCAAGTCATTTTACTTTACAAGATTGTCCCTTGTTTCTGTTGTGTAATAGTTTGGAACGATTATAAAGCTTATGTATGTAGCAATGTGTGGAATCAAAATGGAAAATTAGATGATTTGGAAGCAAAGCGGAATACAACATATTATTATTTTACACATTCTGAATTCATCACAACATGTAAGTTTACAAATCAGGAACAAATATTCCAGTGTCCTTGTTTAAAGCATCCATTTTATTTTATAAATAGTTTAGATAAATATAAGCATTTAAGTGAATGGCTTGTTTTCTTCTGCATTGTCATCTGAATAGCAAATTTAAAAATGCTTGATATTTCTATATCTGCCCAACAGATATATTGCAAGTTCCTTTGTTTTCACATGTAGAAATCCTGCTGAGATAAGCAGACGATTAAATCCCTTTCATAACTTAAAGGGGCATTGGACAAGTTCAGCATCGTCCCCAAACATTTTGAGATTTTTGCATCATTTGAAGTATTAGTAGTAATAATGACAGCATGCAAAGTTTCATTGTCAAATTCAAACCCTATATATATAAATATATAGACATTCTCTTATTTTTAATTATTGTTGTCGACAATGATAAATGCTGCCCTCTATAGTTGAATTTCTAAAATTGGCCTTTTCAGGAGATCTGATGAAAATTCCAAATTTCTTTTGATTTTTCTGCAATGTATGATATGAAAGGAATGTTTTACAAACAAATCTTTGGCTCTTTCTCATTGTATAGCATCAATAAATATGTTTAGAGAATAGCCTCATACCCAAAATTAACAAATAAAATCAAATTAAAATTTTTGAACTTTTTGAAGGTTTTGATCAAAAAATTCGCTATATCATCGACTTGTTATTTTCTAACATAGGATGTGTAAATCATCTACAAACAAATTTTCAAAATTTTGTCCAATGCCCCTTTAAGTTTGTATCTACTATGTGTAAATACAACTTCTTAGCATAGGAGTGGATTTATGTGAAATTGCACGTTTATAGGAAGTATCTGCTATGCTTTATAAATTCACATACTGCATTTTTACTTTGTGGGGTAGATATATAAATAATTTATAATACAGGGTATCTCAGAATAGTCATCACTGAAATCCAAAAAATATATAGACCTGGTGAGTTAATTTTGATACATTTATGATGCCTCTTATGTTTATTACTTTTGTCTTTTGCAGCAAGTTTGGTGATATTATACAAGGGGGTATCAAAAAGTTTTCAACTTTACCCAGAAGAAATGGGACCAGCAACAAAATTTTGTTATGAGATAAGGCATCTTTACATAGTCAATATGCAAAATAACACATTTCTCCCATTTTTACCTGACTATCCACAGACCGGTATTGTAGGGGGTCCTCTCTATTGAAAAAAAAAATCTGTTTTTATATTTCAGTGAAAATCAACATTTTCATTGACAGATTTCCATACTTTTGGTATCAATGGCAAGAGAAAAGCCTACACTTTACTATGGTTTTAAACATTAAACTTTGGTCATGTTATTAAGATTTACTGGGCCCTGTAATTCTTCAAATGCTTGGACAAAAAAATTACGCTGCATGTCTCAATTTCCTCCATGCAGCATATGTGATAAGTGGGTAGGTAGATGACATCAATCGCCATCTGTAAAAAAGGAAAACTACTTATGAGACCATTTCTGGACCATAATGATGAGTGACTATTGGACTATTGGACTATTTCGACAAAATTTCATTGATATAGCTCCATCCCTTCTTGGTTAAGTTTGATATAGCTCCATCCCTTCTAGGTTAAGTTTAAAACTTTTTTGATACCCCTTGTATATTGTATGAGATTAAATAATTTGAAATTAGAGAAAATGTCTCCCTTTGTACTTCAGTTCCAATTAAGTCAATGTTCATACATTTCTGGAATGTTTGTTTTTAATTTAAAGCCAAAATTAAAATTCATGGGATTACTACCTTATTCAATATATGTGCAGGTATTTGATGATAATGTACATAGTCACTTAATTGGAAAACGCCTAAACTTCTCATTCTTAATTTTTATTGCACCATACAAAGGTATGTCAAAATGTACACATAAAAAGGACAAGGAGTACCTTTGCCAGAGTGCTTCAAGTGAAGCTACACATTTTAATTGCTGAAATGTACATTGATGTATACAGCTTGGAAGAGATTGTAATCATATAAGATCGTTTTATCCATTTAAGTATATGCAGGGGTGTGAGAGTTCAGCTTTTTAGCTGATTTCAGCTTATTTAATGGCTTCAAAAGAGTCATAATTTCAGCTTATTCTTTCATTTTCAGCCTGTTTTTGGCATTTTGTCACCATCTTCAGCTATTTTTATCACCTGACTCTCACACCCCTGTATATGGATGATACCGAATAATAACACTATGAGTTAATGTTCTGTAATGTTATCGTTGTTACGACCAGTGGTTGGGCAAGTTCAGTGTTGTACAAATCCGGAGATCCTTAAGTACATAATTTGTATCTTGTGTAGGGGAGACCTGTGACAATTGCAACAAACAACTGGTGTTGTAAAAATGCCACTTATGCATAAACTTTGATCATGACTAAATAAGTACAATGGCAAGGCATTTGTTCATCACACGCAAAGGTAATCCTGCCTGGGACATAGTCATGTCATGATGATGGATACTGCTGTGTGAACCACACATGCAGCATGTACTGTGTCTCCTGCAGTTGTGCTAGCAATGGTCAGTGCATAGGTCTCTTGGTTAATGCACACTGTGAATGGACCCCTCTAAGTATTGATCAGAGTTTAGCAGAAAGTGAATGCTTTTGCCCAGTCTTACCTACACAATACACAAAATATATGTATGCATTACGCCCCTATATGATGGTCGGCATACAATGGGCTTTAAAAAGTCTTGTAAGGACCAAGCCTTTTTGGGTTCCCCAGGTCCCTTGGCAGTTTCCATATCGTCACGCTATACCAAAATAAATGCCAAACTCATCTCACAAATGAAATAAATCAGCCAAAATCAGCTCTTTACATCAAGATATACCTATGTGCAAGTCATGGTTTATTCAGAATCTGTCGATATGCATCGCACGACGCCCATCAACGCGCAGTCTTTTACACGTGCTATTCCTTGTGCATATCGCGTGTAAAGAGTGCTCGTCGATGGGCATCGATCCATTGACAAGACTCTGAATAAACCATCATGTGTACACAACACCTGTTCCTATGTAGAGACCTCTTAGTGTAGGAAGCTGATTGGGATAGCAATTATAATTTAATGCAAAAATTATGGACCCCTCTAAGTATTGATCAGAGTTTAGCAGAAAGTGAATGCTTTTGCCCAGTCTCACCTACACAATACACAAAATATATGTATGCATTACGCCCCTTTATGATGCTCGGCATACAATGGGCTTTAAAAAGTCTTGTAAGGACCAAACCTTTTTGGGTTCCCAAGGTCCCTTGGCATTTTCCATAACAAGCAAATATACCGGTAATATATTTTGATGCCATTTGGATGTTTTTCTTTACTGGAGAAAAATGGTCTATTCAGAGTGCTGTTGATATGCATAGATCGATTCCCATCGACGCACATGTCTTTACACGTGCTATGCACAAGGAATAGCGTGTGTAAAAGACTGCGCGTTGATGGGCATATTGACAAGAGTCTGAATAAACCATAAGTGATGAAATAAGTAACATAGCTATACTTTGATCATTACTAGATAGGTGGGAATCGTTAGGCTTTTATTTATCTTTGAGCAAAGGTAGCCTCACTCCCACAAAAGTCACAGGTACCGATGCCAGAGTCGCATGCGCTGCGTATGCATCAATGTTTTATTTAGCTACGCACATACTTTCCTGTATCTATTCATGATCTGTCTTTTTAGTATTGATCAAAGTTAATGTGTAGCACAGGCAACATTTTTTCATGATGCACAAAAAGGCCCCATCATGGATGGATTTCTGTGCTGTATAGAAACACTGCATGAATAGCTTATGATATTATATATATACCTTACTACTGTTCACGTTTTGTGTGTGTCAAGTAGATATGATACATTGAATTTAACATTTAAAATGAATATGATATGATATGATGATGATTATTATTATATACATGAACTGTAAAGTCTGTGACACTGATGCTCATAATAAAAATGAAAACCTTTCAGTAGGATTTCTGCTTTTGTACATGTGTATCTAGATTTTGTTTCTGTCCATTATAGTCCATTGGCCCATAACCGAAACCCTGCACCCCCCAGATTTTCAGAGACCACTATTTTTGGAAATCTTATACATATAGTAATCAAAATTTTCCAAAATGGCCATCAAAATAGCATATTTCCATCAATGTACAGCTTAAATTAACTTGTAACCCACACAATATCCACATTTGTCATTGAGGAATAGATTCTGAAGTTATAACAAACACATTTGGCTAAAGAAAAAGGTCTAATACAAATTTCAAATTCAAAATGGCCACAAATGGCATATTTTCATGAAAATTGAAGTTGTGTCGGAACGTAATGGTATACTGTGTACTCTTGCAGTGATGCACATGTGGCAGCTGTTTTAAGGCTGGGGTAGACCTTCAAATGGCATAAACCATTTTTGTACTTTAACTCTCAAACTAATTTCACAAACTATGAGAAAGAATACATTTTAGAAAGATTTTTATCCTAAATATAATGATATCAATTTCGACCAAAAATTTCAATTTTGGCAAAAAATACACATTTTTTGCCCCAACAATTTCCGGAAAGCCTAACTAAAATTTGCATTCGTGAAATTTTGGAACTTTTTTTGCTTTTTGGAATTTAGAAACAATTGTCTATCTATGAAGGGTTTTCTCAAATTTCTAATTTTTATCTTATTTTTTGAAAAATTGCCCCAAAAGGCCAAAAATTGACATTTTGGTGGCAGCGGTGGGATTTTTTACATTTTTTGACCTATTTAGAATGACAGGAAGAACCACAATCATCAATAAGTATCCTTATCTCAAGTCTGAAATATGTAAAGCTTCATACCCAAGTATTGCGATCCACAAATCATAATTATGGTCAGTGATATGGCAACTTATGATAGATAAGCAATTACAGAATCTAACTGGCTTAAATCTGATTTAAGGCAAACCAGGCATTTGCAAAATGCATTCACTGCTCAACTAAACTAGAGGACCTTTAAAGGTGTAGGTTCCTATTTTTAGACATGTATAATTTTTACTTTTAACTAATTGACCTTGACCTCTGAAATGCATTGTGCAAGGTTTCAACCTTAGCCTGTTTCTTGTTTTCTCCTGAGAGGCAAAAGAAAGTATGCAACCCTGGTGATGAGGCTGTTATGTAAATACAAAAGAAATGGAAAATAGGTATACCAATTAATTTTACATTTTGTGCTGTAGTTCCAAAAATATAAAGAAATTTGAGGTGAAACTTTGATTTATAATCAGAAAAATATGGGCTTTCATTTGGCATCAAAAATATACTACTTCCGGTTGAGCCCTAGGGGATGAGAATGTGATTGGAACCTACACCTTAAGTTTAAGGGCGGTCGGAGCCTCACAATCCATTCCCTAAAAATGGTTATTATCATAACTTGAAAACTAATAAAGTAAACTACATAAATGTATACATTATTAGAAAGGAAAACTAGCTTTTTAGAAACTCATCAAAAACAAGTTTATTTTGCCAAAATGTTTTGAACAAGCGTAGAAAAAGTATTATTTGGCAAAAATCTTCCAAAATAGGTTAAAATCATCTCAATAAATAGTTCTAGGGACTCTTCAAATTTTTGACTTAATTCTTAGTTTTCACAAAAATGGCCAAAAATGCCCTATTTGGACCATAATTTTCAAAACTAGGGGATTAAACACAAAATTGAGAAAACATCCCCTAGAACTATCAATATAGATGACTTGCGCATATTTTTGAACATTTTGGTCGAATAATATTTTTCCTAGGCTTGTTCAAAAATTTTTGGCAAAATATCTCGTCTTTGATGAGTTACTAAATAGTGAGTTCTTAAATCAAGAATCGGATGCTATAAATAGATTCCTTGTGAAATCCCCTTTCTAAAAACGTAAACTTTTATATAGTTTACTTCATTAGTTTGCAAGTTTAAGTGTTACAATCAAAATAAATGTTCAGAATTCTTGAGGCTCCGACCTCCTTTAAAAAGTGGAAGAATGTTGAAATCTTATGATTGTTTACAATGAATTGTGTTCGACTTGACACCAACCAGGGAAAACTGATTTTAGGTAATTGCCCTAGAATGTTCTTCATACTCTAAACTTATCCGGATTGCAATGATGAGTCAGCATGCAAAATGATCAGTTTGTTAGATTTGCAAAGGAAAACCCAATGAAAGCACTGTGGTTAAGTATCTACTTAGGTTAATTAAAGGAGCCTGGTCCAGTTCTGCGCAATTTTACTCAAATGGTTTTAGCTTTCAGTCTAATCTGACCAACCATTTTGTTTACTTTGCTGTGTTACTTTCATTATGGTTACTATAAAAAGCAAAGGCAAAGGGGACGGCCTGTATTTGCACAGGTTGGAGTGCCCATCTCTCTTTCAAAGTGATTGGGCCAGACTCCACTGTTTAATTATATTTGCAGTGAGGGGATCACCACACCTTCTCTGCAAGTCTGTTACTTTCCCAGCACTGAAGAATGTCGGTACCCACTTGACACCTGACTGGAGAGGAGCACATGAGGGTAAGTATCTTGCTCAAGGACACTACACACACTGCCCACCGGATTCCAACCCACGACGACGCTTAATGCCGGGGGATTAATGGTTTATTCAGAGTCTTATCGATATGCATCGATCGATGCCCATCGACGCACTATGCACAAGGAATATCGCATGTAAAAGACTGCGTGTCGATGGGCGACATACGATGCATATCAACAGACTCTGAATAAACCATAAGAGTCTGGGACTTATTACCGCTAGGCCCGCATACCCCTATAAATTATGTTACTATGGTAATGTTACTATAATCAGATGAATATCCACTTTTTAGTTTTAGTTTTCAGTTGAATCTGACCAACCATTTTTTTTTACTTTGCTGTGTAACTTCTATATTATGGTAAAAAGTAAAGGTAAAGGGGACGGCCTGTATTTACACAGGTCGAAGTGTCAATCTCTTTTTCAAAGTGATTGGGCAGACTCCACTTTTTTTGTTATATTTGCGGTGAATATCCACTTTTATGTTCAAAGCAGAACATGTTTCAGCCATAAATTGCTGGTTATGATAAAAATCTGAGTAATATTTTGGTACCAATATCTCAAGGAAAAAAAATAAAATCAACAGGACTGAGCACCTTTGGAATACTTTTAATTGAAGTTTAAGTAGGTATGCAATATTCATTTTCTTCTATAATTCACACGCTTTATAGGAATGAGCTTAGACCTATATATCTAGCAAAATTTGGGTGCTGCCTCTATCTTACAATGGGGCAATCTACACAGAAGTGCAAATCCAGATGAATGCGCATCATCGTAAGCCGCTTTGCAGTAGACTGTGGCTACATGGGCATTAGATCTGAATCTGCTGTACAGCATTCTGCGTACATGCATATGTGTAAGCGGTCTAAGGAGATGTGGATCTCAGATCTGGATCTCGGAGATGCGCATGCATCTGGATCTGAGCTCCGTGTAGATTACCCCAATGATAAATTTACAAAGCATTACAAGAATGAAGCTGACAGAAATGTACTTTTATACAGATTTATTTTTTAGTTGCTGGGTTGCAGTCCTATAGAGCAAACACTTCTAAAATGATGGATTAATACAAGTCTGAAGAGTCTTATCACCATCCTGATATTAAAGGGGGAGAAAATGAACATGTGAGAAAGTGTAACATATTATGTTATCACAATATCAGATTTACTTCCCTTGAATAATAAATAAGATGGCAAGTTTTCCGCGATTTAAAATATCAAATTCTGTGATTTCTGCAATATAATTGGGAAAATTGTTTACATTCTTGGTTACATAATACACGTAAGAACAATACACGGAATATCCCAAGCGAGGTAAAAACCGACAATAAAAAGAAATAACTTGCATATGTTTAGTTGTTTTAAAGTTGATATTATTATGATATCTTTTGAAAAGAGATGTTATTTTTTACATTATTGTCCCAACGTTCTCATTATTTTTTTCAAATTTTGTTTGTCAAGGAAAATACAGTGGAACCTTGTTAACACAAAATCACTGGGGCCAAAGAGTTAAGTTTGGGTTGTCAGGATTTTGTGTTTTCCACCTGGTTTCACATATGAAATCAATACTTGGGAACCAACAAACATTGTGTGCTATCAGGGTTTTGTCTTAACAAATTTTGTGTTAAAGAGGTTCCACTGTAGTATGTTTTCTGCGTCTTTCTGTGTTTTCTGTTTCGTAAATTCCTTGAATTATTTTTCTGTGACACAGAAAACTTGCCAGCTTACATTAAAACCTCATTACAAAGGAATCTGACAAAAATTCCTGATAAAATGCAATATTGTTTCTTTACAATTAAAGCAAGCGTCAAAGGGAGTGTGGAACCTATCCTCATCAAGAGTCGTCAAGCATTCAATATCAATTTACAGTTGAATCATAAGGTTGCAAATATGAGAGCACAAGGAATCTTGGACGTATTTTATTTTGACCAAAGTGAATATTTACCAGTGATGTAAATCTATAATTTATCGATTGATTTACATGGTAAGTTAACTGGTAAATTATTGGCCGAAAAAGTAAATATAACATTTTGATTTTTTTTCAGTTTTTTCCAATTAAATGTATTTTACTTCTTTTACTTAATTTACCTTAATTTACTGGTAATTTGCCCCAGTTTTTAACTTACCGGTAAATTAACAACATTGATATTTATCCTAATCTGCACTAAGTAGGTGAAGGCAGTCGGATAATCTTCATCTAATTCTATTATTGGCAAGGTGAATTTGCACCTAGAAGGTAGTAAATGTTGAGAAGGCTAGGTTCAAGATTTCTTTTTGATTTTGATGCTTGCTTGTACATATTTCTTTGTCCCCAGCAACTTTGCTACACCAAGTTTTGGCTGTAGGCCTATATCATTTTTAATAAATATATACCCCTGTTTCTCTTCAGCTCTACATAGGTATACCGGTACTCGAAGCTCTCTTCCAGATGGTCATCATATCTGTATAGACCTTTTCAAAACACAACTTTCCGAGAATTTACGAAGCTGATTTTACACTTTCCGGCAATTGCTGACAGAAAAAGTGACTCTTCAACAATAACCAGAATGTTAAGTTCACCTTCTCGTTAACTGGTTGCATATAAATTCGAACTTGTAATTAGCGTTAGCAGTACTATCGAGTCACTTTTCGTGTGATCCCCCTGATGTGACTTGAAATCTTAAGCTTTATCAGCCGATTTCGAATGGAAATTTCACTCTTTGTGTCGGTGAGCTTATGGTACCATCAGCCAAAAGTTGTTCAGAATTAGTGTATCTAATAATGTAGGGGTCTGGTTCTATTTATTTTTCACTTTTATTGCATTGAAATGCCAGAGAATTTTCGGAAAATTTTGTTGACAAAATCGTGCATACTAAATGAGCTTGTACGTGGTTGGTTGAAAAAATGGCCATGTGATCAATGTTCAAGAGATTTCCGAATGGATTTTGAAAAGGTCTATTGGGGGAGGAGTATTCATTTCTATCAATCCAATCCAATGATGTCAATCTTCCCTATCATAAAAAGGACACTCTTGGCAAAACTACATGACTGCTTACTTTGCAACTATCTAGACATACAATTAATCAGTTGTTATTTCAGTTTCAATCAAAATTTCAAAGTCTTATTGACCCTTCATAGCAATATTATAAGATTTGGTTCAAAAATAGGTTTGAGTTGAAACACTTGAAAATAAAGAAATATGACTATATAACTAAGGGTATCCACCTAAGGATTTTCGGATATGTATGGGGAATTGGGATCCCAAATTTTATTCAACAAATTGCCATAATTAAAAAGTATTAAACTTTAGGCCAAATCGTTTGGAGGCAATCTATATCTACACAAAACAAACCCAGTCATTTAAAAAAAAATAGTTATGGGTGATAAGGGACACCCTGTTGTAGGATCTTATAGTATTGCTTTAACAGGATCTTGAAAGTTAGAAAACCATAAAAACAAGTCTCAGCTAAAGTTTAGACATCCAATGATGTGCTAAAGTTTTGTTACCTAGACGATGTAAATGGTTGCCACAACGGATCCAATTCAGTAAGAAATGGGTCGGGAGCTGTAACATCAATGAGTTCATTTGTGGTCGGTATACCCAGTTTATGTGAGTGGAGCATCATGCGATAAGGCTTGACATCTTGACGCAAACTGTATGTGTAATCTCCAACTATAGGGTAACCTATACTATGACAATGCACACGTAGTTGATGCCTGCGACCTGCAATTATATATAAAGTAAAATTGATACTTAATGGCAAAATATGAACATGTTTCTTTACTTCACTGAGTACAACATATTACTGTTATTTCAACTATTGAAATGGCCTCTTCTGTGGTGG
>JXSR01S016758.1:90364-106677 GCA_000969725.1 Ophiothrix spiculata | reverse complement strand
ATGTATGATAAAATCATCATCTGATCGAAGTAAACATGACAAAGCATGACCACAATCGACGAAAAATCAAAATGTTGGTGTACTTGAGACATCACATGGTCGTAGTAGACCCGCCAAACTTCCTGTTCTAACATTGTAAATGCTCATTATCAATACGGTCGGGTACCAGGGTACCCGACCGGAAAAAAAAATCGGGTACCCGGGTAGAAAATTACCCGAAAAGTCCCAGGCCTACATTACACCATATCTTAAACATTATACCAAATAGTAGTAATGTTAATAAACATGGATAGAAATGATTGCCAGAAAACAGTTTCCTATTGTTTTTCACACATTTGATGATATTATCAAAAAACATAATAACATTTTGAAAAGTAATTCTAAACTTTTAATATGACTTTTCTTGTAATGTTCTTAAAATTTATATGTTCCTGCTTGGAAAATAAGTGCTGAAGACAAATAAAAAAAATGCACCCCCCCACACCCCACACACACACACCAAATAGTAGTAAAACAGTGGGAATAATTTAACACAATTACATACCTTACTCTCTGCTGCAAATATATCTGATTCCTTTCTGCTCTGACTTAAACATTTCATTTCCAATGGCATTTCATCCATGTCTAGCTCTTATTCCTACACCTGAAAACCGTTATAATGAAACAAGAACCATCTAAAACGTAATAGATTCAACTGGGTGCAACGCATTAAAGTTGCTGTACACACGCAAGATAAGCCAATACCACACATTATTAATAAGAGTACAACCTGATTGCATAAAACACACGTGACATTGTTGGAGCTTCACATCATCCAAGTACCTATTACACTGCAACTGAAATTATATTTAATTCTACAAAACTTGCGTAAACACTTGATGCCGTTTAATGAAGCAATACTTACATTCCAACATGTCCATACAATATTTTCTGGCACAGTGGAAATGAAAAGGTGCTTGGTTTGCGGCAAAAAATAACTTTCGGACCATTATAAAACCAAAAGGTGGCTGAACTACATTGCAATGAAATGTGCTGAGATTATATGTCCATGTTGACGTCTAAAGATAAGTAAAAGGTTGCGCAGCTCTAATTGGTATTTCTATTGTTTTACATGCAAATATTGTGTGCTTTTTACCCCAAAATGTAACATTTATGGTGTGAAAATGCAATAAAACCATTGATTTTGTGAAAAACAATGAGATTTTCTATCATTTGACAGGCATTTCAAGTGGGGTTAAGCAGCTCGATTTTTCCCTACACTATCCTACATATGTTAAACGGCAGCTCGTGTTCTGGATGATTTCTAGACCATTTTTGCGTCTCTCAATTTAGAGGAAAAATGATCAAATATGAGCTTATATTGGAGAAAAACTGAGATTTTTGTATCAATATTATTTTGTTGACAGACATCCAAAGTAAATATCTAGAACAAAACTAAGCCACTCAACCCACATTTCACCTACTTTTGAGACACTTTAGTGCAACCGGTGCGTGATGTTATGTCAGCGTCCATGCAATATAGGGTGGTGCGTGGTAGATCAATTAGTACTGTGGAATCAGAATGTATTATTTATAAGAGGTGAAATATTGCAACAAAACTTTTGCTAAGTCACCAAGTCACCGTTTGCAACTTAGATTTTGACTACTTCATTCAACGATACCTGGTATATATTTTCATCATTTTTGGTTAAAATAGATCCTAATCAATTAAGAAAGCCAGTGTTGAAGAAACCAGTTGCTTTATTAATGAGTTTCCTGGTGTTTTTGGAAGCCATTTTGTACAGTAAGTCAATGGGGAGCTATTTTGTGGTGTGCCGCCACATAAAGCCGGATTTGACAACTATTAACCAGTCAAGCGCGTGATTTTGCGACGTAATTCAAATTTGAAATGATTAAACAAAAAAACTGGCTTCATTTACTCCTTCGCTTATGTCTATGCAATCTACATGCAAAATATTATCCAATACGACGTTGCGTTTTTTAGTTACATTTCTTCTCGTGTTTTAATAGTTGATAGTTAGGTTGCGCAAAATCCGTTCGCGTTTTCGTATACGAGAACGAGAGCGCTAAAATTTTACGTATCAATGTACAGTGCTGAATTACGGTATATGCAAACGTAAATTATACGATTCTTTTGTTCATTGCGTGAAAAATAAGTCTATAAATCAATGATAATGAATAAACATGGTTAAGAAGAGTAATAATGAGACATTCCGCCCCCTATCCACTAAACTAACTCTTTGACCCTTGTAAATAGAGGGCAACGTAACTGATTATTTTACAGTGTTTTAAAATAGAAACAACGAAATGTTCTATGTTAAACCAATTTGAACGGTTTGTTTTCCATTTCATACGAATACAATCGTTCAAATGCGGGCTTTTCACCGTATTTCTAGTCATAAATTCCAACAGGTGTGTACTTGTAAACTGTTCAATTTCATCGTTTACCCCTTGCGCAAGCTGATATTTTGGACGAGGATTTTGAACACGCAAGTCAATGGGAAATCAGAAAAGTTCAGTTCAAGTATGAAAAAGCTCCAAATTAATCGCTAGATATCTGTGCAAATATGCAACATTGAAAGGAAAAAGTCATTGTACATTATGAGTGAACATCAATTTAGATGCCTGTAAAGTTTGAATGACACAAATTTGATTCAAATATGAAATAATCATGAATAAATTGAATTATCTAATCGTTCATTGCAATATGAAACAGTGGAAACATGGCTTACGAGACATTCAATGCATGGATGCACATTTTGAATGGCGTTGTCCAGTTTTCCGTTCGGTTTGACCGAACGACAGTTTGTGCAACCTAGCTAATCAGAGACCATGTACCTCAGAACCACACCGACTGAGTCGTCATTATGGGCTTTAATATGGTATATAACACTCTATAAAAATATTTTGGCAAAGGGCAAATATATATAAAAAAAAAAAGGGCTGGGAAAGATATGGGCAAAAAAGAATACAAGTCAATGGGCGCTTCCACAACCGGCTCTTTAACAACTACCTCCCCCTAATAATATGTGTTCAATAATTTAAGACTGTTGAATTAGAAGTATTTAAGTCACATTTTGACGAAATTGAGTTATTGGTGGTTTTAAGGTAATTGAAAGACAAACAAATTTTTGAGAAGTTTTTTAACAATTTTTTTTCCATGGTAAGCGGTCGTCACGCTTGAGAGTGAATTTGGGGTCAAATTATTCGTTTCATCGAGTATATTACAAATATATATTTACTTTTATATATCTTGATGGTTTGGTTAAGCAGATATTAACCAAAATTCTCTCAAGCGTGAAATGAGGTCATCATCATCATCTGTCGACTGCGGAGCAGGCGACTACAAGTTTTCTCCAACTACAACGGTCATGAGCCATTTCAGTTACTGTTTTGGGGCTCAGTATGCACTCTGTATCGTTCACAAGGTTCTGGATGTACTGCAAAAAAGGGTTCGTTGTCTTCCTGGTTTCCTTTTTCCATGTGGTGGAATGTATAGTGCATTACTTTTTGCATGGTTCATCTTCAGGCATCCGGAGCACATGGCCCAAGAATCTGAGCTGACGAGACCTAACTTTTACCACTAGTGGTGAAGCCTGTGCCAGATCATATATGAAAGCATTGGTTACTCTGTCGATCATTTTTGATGCCAAGCATAATTCTATAACAAGAGGTACCATAGGTATTGATCTCGTTTTCCATTGCTTTGGTCAGGACCCGTGATTCGCAGCCATATAACAGGACAGTGACACAAGTTGTGTTGAAGAGTTTGACCTTAGTGGAGATAGTGATATTGGGGGATCTCCACAAACGCTCAGGCAAGGCCCTTCCTTTCCTTAAAATCTCCACTGCTGGATGCCATCATAGAGCCAAAGTATTTAAAGTCCTCTATTTTGTTGATAGCATTACCATAAACTTTAAGTGGGGGCTGTGGATGGTAATTTATAACCATGTATTCTGTCTTTGGGGCGCTGATGATAAGACCCAGATCAGCAGCAGCACTGGCAGTTCTGGTTAGCTGTGATTGAGCACGAGAGATGGAGGATTCGAGCAGGGCGATGTCGTCTGCAAAGTCTAGGTCATTTAAAGCTTTTGCTGGGTACCTTCTTGGTCTTCTTGGATGTGTTTAATACTACACCAGAGTCTCATCCCGATGTTTTTTCTAAGAGATAATCCACCAAGATGATAAATAGGAATGGAGCTAACACATCACCTTGAAGAACTCCTGTTGTTACATCGAATGAGTTGGAAATATTTCCATCCACCATGACTGCACTACTGGAGTTGGTGTATAGCACCTGGATAGCGTTGACCAGTGACTCGACAATGCCATAATGCCGTAGGACTGCAAACATCACGGTTCTGTTGATGGAGTCAAAAAACCTTTTTAAAATCCACAAAGGTGACAATCAAAGGAAGTTGATGGTTTCTAAAACCTTCCATGATTCTTCTTAAGATGTGGATTTCTTGAGCACAACTACGGCTTGGTCGAAAACCTGCCTGGTTCTTTCGTAGCAGAGGGTCGATGTTTGGTCGTATCCGGTTTAGCAGGATCTTGTTGTAAACCTTGGCAGCTATCGACATTAGAGATATGCCTCTATAGTTGGTCATTAGAGACAAATCACCCTTTTTCGGCAGTGGGATAATGACATTCGTCACCCACTGTTTAGGAGGCGACATGTTGGAGTACACCTACATGCTGAAGGAATGAATAGCATCAATCATATGGTCACCCCCTCCCTGGAGCGCCTCAGCAGTGACTGCACAGTCTAGGCCAGATGCTTTGTTGGTTTTCATGGCTGCTATTGCTTTGGCAGTCTCATCTCGTGTAGGTGGTTCAGTGGAGATGGGAAGGTCTTCACTGGATGGGGTAGGTAGCTCTGAAGGAGTGAAACCGCTATCGTTGTTTAGAAGAGAGCTGAAATACAGCTTCCACTCCTCAAGAAGTTCCTCTTCGTTGGCAGGCGGCTTACCATTTCTCAACTTCACCTTGGTACCTTTTCTGCTACTCTTCCCAGACAGTGAATGAATTATCTTCCATTTAGTTGTATAATGTCCCCTCTCATCTGCTAGTTTCAGCTCCTCGATTTGATTTTTGAGTGCTGTGGCCTCGTCTTCTTTGTAAGAGACGTTGAGCTTAGTATTGAGGTCCCTCAACTTTGCTCTAGATTGTGGGGACTTCAAAAGCAAGAATCTCTTCTTTGCCTCATCCCTCTGTATTTTAAGGCTGGTGGTTTCCTGCGACACCCAACTAGGTAGGCCGTGTGCTTCTTGTTTACCAAGTACTTGATCTACTACGTCTTTACTGTGGTTTCAAAGGACTCGTACCTCTCTGAGATGTCTACAGACTTTTCATCTAGAGACAGCACCTGGAATCGGTTCGACAATTCCAGCTGGAATTTATCCTTTGTGACTGGATCATGTAGTTTCTTCCAATTGAATTTGGGTCTCTTGCATGTTGCCTTCTTCTTGTTAGATCTAAGACTTGTAACAAGACGTATGCTTACGATTCGATGATCGGAGTCAAATTCAACTGTATTATAGGCTCGACAGTTACGCAGGGAGTTGACCCACTTGCCGTTTATTAAAATATGGTCAAGCTGATGTTTTGATCCAGATGGGTGATTCCAGGTCCAAAACCTTCCACGTGGTTGCGGAAATCGTGATTGTGCTGGTCTTAGTTTATGTTCTAAGCAGAGATTAACCAGTCGCTCACCATTATCGTTTGTAAGGTGGTGGTAGCAGCATCTTCCAACAACTTCGGGGTGAGTTTGGTGACTGTCAGTGCCAATTTTAGCATTGAAATCCCCAAAGAAAACATTAATGTTGTGTGGTTTCACCTGCTCAAGATGTTCAAAAAGTGTGGTATAGAAGTCATCTTTAGCTGCTGATTGTTCACATTCTGTGGGGGCATACACAACGGTGATACAAAGCTGTGGGTTTCCATGGAAGAAAGCGTAGAGGATTCGCTCGGAGATAATATCGATCTTCTGGAGGCACTTATGGATGGATCTGGACATGAGCAGCCCAACACCTCCCGCTCTCTGTTTTGTTGCAGATACATAGGTGAATACCCAGTTTTTGTCATCAGACCAGATTTCTACGTTGGATTGGGGGTAATAAGCCTGTGCTCCTGAATGCCTATGATGTCAATACCAGCATCTGTGCAGCCTGTGAACAGTTAATGCAATTTTCCTACTTGAAACAGAGTACGCACATTGTAGGTAGAAATAACAAGTGGTTTGAAGGCAGGCAAGCGACAATAATCAGGACCAAAAGTTCGTGATGGTGTGCCGAGTTCCCGCTGGCCCGTCATGAAGTCATTTGATGACTGCCGCCCAGCTGCCTTCCGTTGTTTTCGAAGTTTTCTTGTAGTTTTCGTAGTAGAAGTTGTTTGTTAGGAATTATTTTAATCCAGTCCTAACAGCCTTTACGGGTTACTGGCCCTGCACAGCTCTTTTCCGGATTTATCTGTTTATGTTGATGGTATCCCACACAAGATGTAAATACAACCAAAAATAATTGATAACCTCCACTGTCACTATAGAAGAAAAGAGAGAAAAGAGTATAGTCACAACACCAGCTGGCACCCACAGTGGCATTTTCCCGAAAATAGAAGATGCAGGATGCTGTCCCCAACTTGGTCTGATGGACATTGTCCGGCTATTGAACAACATCCATCCAGACTGTGGAAATCCTCCCCATCCCCTACTCTCCATGTGAGGTTGCGCCGTCATCATCACTCTGAGGATCTGTGTCCTGTACCCCAGAGTGATAACGCTAATGGGTTCTACGACCTACCTATGGATTCAGGCGCCTTTACCTACACATGGGATGGAACCAACTATCCCAGACAAAAACCACCTATCCTAGCCAGCTGGGTTGCGAAAGAAAAATAAGAGTGAGAAAAGAGGACAGAAAGAATAAAAAAGAAGAGAATAATAAAGTGAAGGTACGGAGCATCCATATAGAGGAGAATATCTATAATGGAGAAAATCCAATTCCAGCAACACGTGCTGGAACTGGCAAAAGGTATTTTTCAGCTCTTCGGCACTGGGACTTTGCCTCCCTTTTGGTCAAATTTTCAACAAGATCCGATTTACACGTATGGCATGTCAAATTGTTCGTCATGACTTGTACATTACAAATATATATACTTTTAAAATGTTTGTATTACTCAATTTAAGATAAATATGATTATTTGATAGGCGAACGTGATTATAGAGAAAGAAGTACTTAATTTCAAAATAGTGATAATTGATTACATAAAATCGATAATCCATACAGCCTTCTAAATCACCAGAAATGATATACTCGACTATATCATAACATGTACCTAATATGCATTCAATACTCTTTTGCCTTTAACAGTTACAGAAAAGTCATAACTTTAAACGCTCATATCCCAGAACTAGTATTACGTGACTTAAGTACTTCTTATTCTACACTCTTCGATTGTCTTGGGAGTTTTAGCATTTAAAAAGACAATTATATATTACCAAAATAACGATACGAAACTCTTGCTGTATTCATTAAAGCTTCGTTGACGTACGAAGATAGAGTTATAAATATTACATCTTCCCGTATTGGCATGACTTATTTTTGACCTATGACGTCTTACACTAACAGATTAAAGTCACTTTCATACTGCCACAAAATACACGAAAAATATATTTATATAAGAAGTTGGAATGTTATTGTACTGTTACAATGGTGACAATTACCATTGACGCAGTACACTGAAGGTTCACTCAATACTTTTAAAGTCCACATTTTTATGAATTAGTCGTAATTTTCACTATAGTGTTGTAAGTGAGGAATGACAAAAACATGGTTTTATTCTAAAAATACCATTCTTGCTGTTATCTGATGTGTCTCATTTTGTGCTTTTATTATAGCAATTTATTACTTTGCAACAAATTTCACAAATTACATATTATTTACTTTAAATCGGATTTTAGGTATAAATCCTAAAGCTATGGACGACAAGCCATTGGAGTTGAAATGTGTTGGTCAAAGCAACGGGGAATACGAGATTCTTGCAGACACTCAGGTAAGTGATATAAGGTCATACCAATGTCACTCAATTTTTGGTGATTGTCAACAGCACGTGATTTATGGTTACAAATATTTCTGAGCTGGTTATTTCTAATGGAAGGCAATGTTGTTCAATTTTGTTTGAAAATTCCAGTACTGTTACTTGCTTGATTTTAATTTGCTGCTTAGTTTTGGTAACGTGTTCGATAAAACTACTGTTACATTGATTAATCGGTATCCGAATCGACGATCGGTAAAAAATACCAACTTGCCAAATATATCAAACAATTATTCTTCAAATGACTCGTTAATTTAAGACTATTAAAACGTCTTTTTACCTGGTGTAAAACTGATAGTATTTGTTATTTTGATTCCTGAAAGGAGCATGGTCAGATTGGTTCAACTTTTTTTTCAAACTTTTTGAGATTTAGGTTTCAAAATATTGGTCATATTTTTCTCATAGCCCATGTGAAATTTCACGGTTAAGCTACGTACCGTTTTTGAGATATGCATGAAAATGTGTCTAAGTATGGTAACCATAATTAATTTAAACAGTAACGTATAGGCGGTTCCAAAATACAAAATATAAAGTCAAAACCGTTTGGCCAATTGAACTGAAATTTGAAACTTAAACCTCTTTTGTGATCATCTTTCATATGACATTGACAACTTGATTTTGAAAAATCGGACCAAGCTCCTTTAAAAGAAAGTCGGCTAAGAGTCAATGTATACGGTTTCCGAGAGCTTTGGTAATCATTCAATTATGATTAGACTAGATGGTGTTCACAATTTCAGCGGTTGACAGTTAGAAGTAAGTTGCATTAATCGTATCGTATCGGCCGATTATTGCATCAAATAATCTGCAATCGGGATCGGTTAAAAAGGCTTGTCGGTGCATACCTAGATAAAGCAGTATTATACAAATGGAGCATGGTATGAAGAAAAAGGGGGCAAATTTCTGATCCTGAATATGTAAGTTCACTTACATATATTCAGTTTTTTTACTGATCCCGAGTTGTTGGGTGTGCATTACTACTTTCAAATGCGCAGCAAGCGCAAGGGTATCGCTTATTCAAAGATAAGGATAAAAGAGAGTTTTTTTAGAAATAAAATATGCTTTTTGCTATCATAAATATTTCTATAAACTTTCAAAAAGAAACACCGCACACAGTACTCGGAAGACACTCAGTAATTAAATTTTGAAATGACTCGAACAGTTCAATGTTCAACACAAATCTATATTTATTGGAACAAAATATATAACTCTTCGATTTACTAACATTCCTTTCATTCACAGAATGACGACGCTCATTCAAACCCGTCGTATGATAGCTACACGGAAGGAGAGTCTTCAATCACGTCTGAGGAAGACACTTTTTGCATTATAAAACAAAGAGTCTTTCACAAGCAATCATGTACATATTTGCTAATATTGGTGATTGTAATGTTTGTTGTTGGAATTGGAATAACAGGATTCATAGTTACATACTTAGCAAGTAAGTTTACCAAGATGGTAGATTCAAGTTATTCCCAAAAATGTTAATTTTGAAAATAAACATCCCTATATTATTGGGGATTTCAGAATTAACCTATTAGTAGTCGACTGAATGTTGACACACGTAAGCCTACATGGCCATATTGAACTTATATACATGTACTATAATATTCCGACTCTGATGTCCTGAGTTGAGCCCCACTACGGTCATAAATGCCTTTGGGCAAGACACTTTGTATCTATTGTTTCGTCTAACAAAGTGCATTGGGCAGCTGTTTGGAAACGATAACGATCTTTAATACATTTTGAAATATAGTTAGTAGGGTCATTTTCAGAGGTTCATTGGCCATTTTTAGGATACCAAAGTTTCTCAGTGGATTTAGCAAGGGCAACTGGTATTAAGAAAAATTAGCTCCCAAACACCTCACCAATATGGCGGAAAAGTTGTAATTTTAGACACTTTTCAAAATGGCCGCCATCTTGGAGAACTAATAAAGTTATATTTATTGAATGGCCAAATATGACAATTGATGTGTTAATTCCCACTAATTTTGGTATGAGAAACAAAATGGGAATACAACATTTATGATTTAGAGTCACCTTGAACTCAAAATCCTAAATGGCCGAAATATGGCCGCCAAAGTAGCATATTTGAACTGATGAAATTGACAAAACTATCCTTTGAATTGCACGTTATCATAAATAATCAACAGTAAATGACATGTAGGGCTACAACATGATCATTTGTCCCCTAATAATAGTGTTAACATGTTTAAAATTCAAAATGGCGCCAACACCGAGATCCAAAAACGACTTATAATAAAAACATCATCAAGCACCCTCTATTTCAAAATAATTAATGAAAAGTGTTTTTGAGAGTTAAAACAAATATATCTGTCTCCAAATTAGGCTGTTGAGAATTTTGAAAAGCGTCTAAAATTCCAACTATCCCACATTTTGGTAAGGTATATGGTAGCTATTTTTTTTTTTTTTTCAATTCCACTTTCCCTTGCTATATCCACTTAGAAACTTTTGTATCCTAAAAATCAAGTTTAGTATGAAAAAAGTTAATAGCAATTGCTGCACTGAATTTAAACCAATATATACATGTTTCATTAGCTTTTGAACAAAACTTTGGGTTTACAATTTACAAAAGGCACCTATTACGAAGAACCATATTTTGATTTTGATTTTGGCATAATATGATCTACCTTGTAGTGGTATTTTAAAATTATTATTGAGGTGAGCTGAGAGCAGGAGAGCGAAAGTGAAAGATGCGGTTTTTTGTCTCCTAACCCAATAGGTTCAAAATTGTCATTACATGGCATATTTCATAGTTGTAAGGTGAATAATGCCGTGGGAAACTTGTCTACTTTTCATGATGTTGATAACTTGTAGATTTACACGAACTTATTTGCTGGCTAAGGAAGCAATTAAAATAAATGGTATTTGGTGTCAAATTATACTATATAAGCCTGTACAGGTTAACTTGCTGAAATAACATCTAACACAGAACCTTTTTTTCAGAGGCACATCAAGATATAAAGATCGAAACCAGTCAGGGTGAGTATACTGTCACATTATTACAAACGTAGCAAAAGTCGCATCCACATTTTATGGTACCGTTCTATTGTGGATGTTTTAATTCGAGACAACAAGCTTATCATGTCGAAAGTACGATTGGGGGATTCAAAAACTAAAAAACTAAAAATTGAATTTACATGCTCTTCTATGGGGTTGACCACTAATTTTTGTTGCAAAAAAGGGGGCGCTTAATTTTTTGAGGTCGAAAAGGGGGGCACTGACAATTTTCCGCGATAATTTATTGCCCTTAAAAGTGTTTGTGAATGATACCTTACTTACTGATTTGTTTTTGTTTTTGTTTTGTTTTTTCACATGATTTATATTTTGTTTAAAATTATAAAGGTTTCATCACGATGATTTGTCATTAAAAATTGGTCGAAATCGTTGTAGGCCTACCGATATTGTGGCGATGCGTTGGCGAACTTTTCGTTATGCTATCTCGACATAAATGCTCGATGCGTTTCAGATGTAAGCATTACAGTGTGCCTACTACAAAATGCTCCTGGCCCAATCTTCATTACAGTGTGCCTACTACAAAATGCTCCTGACCCAATCTTCATTACAATGTGCCTACTACAAAATGATCAAATTGATCCGATAAAGTATCAAATATGAGCTTACCCTTTTCCAGATCAATTTTGATCCAAATTCTCCTCAAACTTAATCCTTTTCGGATCAACAAAGAGTGTGTTTAATCCGAAAAGTATCAAATTTGAGGAGAATTTGGATCAAAATTGATCTGGAAAAGGGTAAGCTCATATTTGATACTTTATCGGATCAATTTGATCCTTTCTTTTTAAGAGTGTACTACAAAATGCTCCTGACCCAATCTTCTCTTACAGTGTGCCTACTACAAAGTGCTCCTGACCCAATCTTCATTACAGTGTGCCTACTACAAGATGCTCCTGACCCAATCTTCATTACAGTGTGCCTACTACAAAATGCTCCTGACCCAATCTTCTCTATTTAACCAATCACCAATCAATCACCAAAATGCACAAAATAAGAAAGACTAATTATTTTCGGGTGGATTTCCTTTGTGTTATTGTTTTGATCGTTAGATTTTAGATGTAATTGCTTTTTCTTGCTATCCTTTGTAGTCTTTGTTTGATTGCATGTTTAAATAAATAAATAAATAGATAATAATAATAACAACAACATCAACTTGGTTATTCCCTGGTAAAAATCAAGTACAATTCTAGTGCAAGGTTGGAATGTGCACATTTGGAACATCATTCTAGTACAATTTAAGTGCAATTCTAGTACACATTTTAGAATTGTACTTACTTTGTACTAGAATTGCGTTCTTAATAAGCACATTCCAATCTTGTACTAGAATAATTGCATTAGATTTTCTCCGGGGTTGTTACTCTTTGTACACAGAAACATGCGGGACGGTATCAAACCGATATGAGACCCGAGTTATCGGAGGAGAGGATGCACAGGAAGGAAGGTGGCCCTGGATAGGGTCAATACGCTGGTTTCGACCAAGTGCGGAAGCTGGGAGCGTCGGTAAACATAGATGTGGTGCGAGCCTTATTGCGTCTAACTTAGCTGTTACTGCTGCTCATTGCGTTGACCCATTGTGAGTATTTGGATGGCTGGGCCGATATAAGCAAGTATATCATTTGTTTATTGGAACTGTTTTGTCAACGCATAGTAATGATAGTATATTAAGATACGACATGTTATTTTTTGGACATCACATGCATATTTTGAAACGTGTGTTGCAAACTATACCGCCCGAGAAGCATCTCTCGACATTTCTCCAGACTTGCTAATTTGCCCAATATTATTCTATTCGTCTCGTAACTCTTGCCCTGGGAATGCCTGGGACCCAGAGGGGAACTCGCATTTTCAATTAGTCTTCACTGTGCATGGGTGAATATCAACTGCACCTTGCTGTTTTACTAAGTATTCTAGTTGTGATAAACCTAGCCATGTTATAGAATACGTTGGTTTATACTCATTTAGCCTGTTCAAGTTTGTCGTAAGTTATCTCATTAATGGACAAAGGATTTAGTTTACCAATCCCTTACAAATAGTTTACAAATAATTGTAAATGACAAAAGAAGTATCGAATTAATCTTACTGCACAAAAAGGCCTGTCAATCAAAGTATCGGATAGTAGTTATGAAGCAAGATGGAATGCCGTGAGCATTTCGTGAGGAAAACAAGACACATATCTAGACATCTTAAGTGGACCTTAAAGAATATGGAAAGCAATGTTGCCAAAATTCTTGACGCGGATGGTGCTTTAAATCTAATTTCAAAATGGCCACCAAATATATCATATTTGTTAGTCATAAAGTGATATACCAAAGGGAATACGGTATATGAAAATAACATTTGTTTCTCAAAGCATTACTATTTTGTCCAAAGTACACGTAAATGTACCATGTACTCCAGGCGGCGGCGGACACGATTTATAGAAGATCCTAGATTTAGGGATGAGGGATTTCCAAAACGCAAATTTAGGGAACGATCTACGTGTATTTCTATTGGGTCACGTGACTCACGTATTGAAGAAAATAATTACAAAGATTATATTTTTACCTCTCCTCAAAAAACTACAAAAGTGTTCTTATCGTAATAAGCATAATTATGTTATCCTAAATCCGCTGGGGTTCACGCGTGAACCCCACTTTTTATATATGTTATCATATTTTTTACCGATTAGCAATATAATTTTAGCGGCAATCCCCCACGATCCCGGAAGTTGTATTTTCCAAAGATATTTCTTATAGAGGCGGTATCGACGCAGCCGGGGATCGTATAAGATAAGAACGGCAACCATGCAATAGTTGCCCCGACCACCCTCCTCTGTACTAGAAATATGCTATGTACTCATTTTGTCGTGTATGAGGGCGCTTTAATACCTTTTTACAAAGAGAATGCCATAAATATGTAAGAGAAGATGTCGCAGAAAAAATCCCAAGCATTTCATGAAGAAACTAAGCCACCTTTATAGCTACCTTCAGAGGATCATATAGAATAGAAAACAGAATGTTGCCAAAAATGTAGCCGCATCAGGACCGTTTTCTGGACAGTTTTCAAATTGGCCCCAAATTACCAAACATTATATACCTTGAATAAGCTACCTTTTGCATTTAATTTTCTATAAAAGATACAACTAACGACGTCGATTTCTTAACGTATGAAAAGAAGGATAAATAGCTGTCCTCGGTTGCATATTCCATTTTCAAAATGGAATATGCACAATAGTATGAATAATATAATATGAAAATTATTATATCATAATCAATCAAAATAGCCTGTACAATGCCTAATATCATAAATAAATAATAGAAAGGAACATATAGGGATACAACACGACCGTTTGTTCCAATATAAATGCCACTCATACGTTTACATCCAAAATGGTGCCCATAAACCGTCGGTTCCAAAATGGTCCCAATTTTTTAAAACAAAAACGACAAAAAATACTACTTTTCATGTAAAATTGGTTAGAATGACATTATGGTGGCATTATCAATGTAAAAAAGCCTTGAAAGTTATACTTTACATTTACGTTTTATGTTTAAAATCCAAGATGGCGCCCAAAATGAACTACCATAATACTGTTTTTCAGGTTCAAAACTGGGTTAGTTCTATATACATTGAAATGGAATTGAAACATAAAACTTGAAACATAAAACATGTTTTATAATCAATATGACCTGTCTTTTGACAGCAGAAACATTTCTCCTCAACAAATATTGTAGTTATATTTTTTTCCGAAATAGGGCAAAAAGAACATAAAGTGATGTATAAAACGGTCGTCATACTATTTACTCTAACAAAATGGGTCAGTGTGACATGAGAGAGGCATACAAAACATAAAACGTTCAAGACTATAAAAGAAAATTGGCTTTGGGGGGTAACAACAGAAGTACTTCTCCATGAATCATGTTGTGACATATCTACAAATTCAAAATAACTTCCATAATAAGGTATAAAATAGCTGCAAAAATGCCAAAATATTTCGAAAAAAATATATTTTCCAACAGTTTTTTGCTTCGTTTTTCGCACCATTTTGAAGAATATTCCATTGACTATTTGAAAGTCACGTTGGTTAATGTTGTTTAAAGTCTCCAATCCATGATTGTTAAGAATGTAATATATATATTTTGGTGGCTATTTTAAAGCTCATTTTGGGCGCCATCTGGATTAAAAACATACCGTATTATAATATGATTTGTGGAGAGATATTTAGATTTAGAGCCATTTTTTTTATTTATTTGGAATGTTTGATGTTTTAAATGGTATCTTTACAGTCACTCTAATATAACCACTTTTTAGGGGAAAATAGAAGTTTGGTGGCTACTATAGATATAATTATAATAATAATAATAATAATAATAATAATAAAACGGTGCTTATGAAGCGCCTAACACCGGAGTCTCTAAGCGCTATACAATCATAAGAAAAACTAAACAGTTACATACATAGACATAATATACAAAAATAAAGTTATACATACATACATATATATACTAAGCAAGGCATGAACAAAATACAGTTATATGAAAACAAGGAACTTATTTACCAAAAGCAAGTTTAAACAAATGTGTCTTAAGGCAAGATTTAAATTGATTGACAGTTTGACAATTCTTTACATGAAGTGGCAGAGTATTCCAAAGGACAGCAGAAGCTTTTTGGAAAGAACGATCACCATAAGTAGCAGTAGCTGTTGATGAAGACACAATTTTAAATTGAGAAGCAGAGGTGGAATATACTTCTTAACAAGGTCCTGCAGATACACAGGTGCCAATCCATGTAGAGATTTGTATGTTAAGACTAAAACTTTGAACTTAATACGGTATTCTACTGGCAGCCAATGTAATTGTTGTAAGACAGGAGTAATATGATCACAAAACCGTGTGCGAGTAACCAGTCTTGCCGCCGAATTTTGCAATATTTGCAGTTTGGAAATGTGTGAGTCTGGAAGGCCATAAAGAAGGCTGTTACATTGGTCAAGGCGACATGCATGGACTAAAGTTTCAGTCGTCTTTTGGTCTTTTAGTCGTCTTATGGGTGCTGTTTTGGATTTCCAACTTGTTAACAACATTAATAGAAATGAAATTATCCTTTTTCAATCCTTAGGTTTATTTTCAATTGGATAATTTGAATATTCAATATTTGTAATGCTTTGTAATGTCATTTTAATCGATTTTCGAGTGAAAAATATTATTTT
>JXSR01S016758.1:16505-26867 GCA_000969725.1 Ophiothrix spiculata | reverse complement strand
CTTCTTCTTCTTCTTCTTCTTCTTCTTCTTCTTCTTCTTCTTCTTCTTCTTCTTCTTCTTCTTCTTCTTCTTCTTCTTCTTCTTCTCCTCTTCTTCTTTATTGTCACGCTAATGAACTATTTGCCTTGCTCATATTTCTACTGAGTTTTAAAACAATTAGGAAAAACAGTCTAAATTCTTAGTTTGATATACCTTTTTGAACACTTCCTGTAAAATAAATGTACTTGTTGATGCAACGCAAATATATTAAATGGCTTTTATGTTTACAGATGTCTGATGTCTAAAAATAAAATGAGATAAATGAGGTAAAATACTAGTTTAATGTGCCTCTAATACTCGCTCGGCCGCAATATCATATCTTTCGATGTCGTGACAAGTCCCTTATAGGAAATTACTGAATATGCGCTGTATAATACCTTTTTCGGGAAAAAAAGGAAACTGATTAATGCTTCTGCGTCGATGGTGTGAATGAATTACAAATTCAATAGAGCACCATGTGGAAGTTGACATGTAACACCGTGGGAGCCACATCCTCAACGGTTGCTATGATCGGAAAGGGAAGCGGTAGTTTACACCATTTACACAGAGAACTCGTGAAGGGCTATTCACTTTAAAAAATTATACCAGTCCAGTACCAGTCTGAAATGTACTTAACTTGATCGGGACATTGATTTTTATTGAGTTTGGAAAGAGGAGATTTAACGTACTTTGTCTAAAGTAAGTATATATATTCAAACTTTTTTCTAACTTGGCTTTCGTCCCAGTTGCACTCGAATATTTTGTCTATGCGCATGGCGTTCGGTAATAGCCTTTCCCGGGTGTACAGCTAATTTTAATGGGCACAAAAAATACAAAAGGTCAATATGTTTAAGTGTACGAGCTTGACCAACCACAATGGGTGTATTATAACAGATGTAGTAGGAATATTGGTCCCCCGATTTCATTGTCCGGCTTGTAGGCCTACGGTAAAGTTTAGGCCAGGGAGGTTAGGCTAACTCTCACGCAACATTAGCCCGAACATTAGGTTCACGCTTTATTCCCCTATGGTTTACGCAAATAATTCTGGTCTATTGTAGGCAGACTTCGATTACTTTACAGGGGGCTTATAGTCTATAGCCCAACGAAAAAGTGCATGACGTAGGTTCACCAACGTTTTGGCAAACACAAAAAATACTGTTGGACACATATTCCTGCCCAAATGTTGGGCAAACCTTCTTGAGCAGAAACATCCAAAAATCTATGGTGCAACAGCTTCAGTTGGACACCTTGACGTAGAACTCTCCCCTCCCATGGACCAGCAAGGCACTGAAATCAGGGCAGGCAAACGCGATACAACATTTTGGCAAATGCGTTATAACCTACGATGCTTTTTGCCGTGAATGTGATGCATTAAATTACTAATCTATTTGTTTACATACCGATCCCATCTGTGTTTTGTAAAGTGTAAACACATGCAGGGGTGATCGGTGTGTGATACGTATTTGGGTTAACATTTTGTAATATAAAAGAAACATCGAGATGGAAATAGAATTTATTCTATTTTTTCCTTAAAATGTCTCCTTTTTTCTTTGTTTATGGAGCTTTGTAAATTATCTGAAAAGCTGCCAAATAACTTTAGCATCAAATAAAAAGGGGAAAGATGGTGCTCTTCATATATTTCTTTTTTTATAGCGTAAACATGGTAAATAAGTTAAAATCACGCATGTTTAAAACTGTGACTTCATTTTTGATTTGTATTATTTCACTTGTAGTCGGTTTATTGCACAATAACATGCTTAAATTAATTGATGTTTATTAGCAGAGTCAGCCTATATTCAAAAACTTGCAAGTTTACTCTGAAACGGTAGACATGTTAGTTTTTTCAGTCACTTATTTATCTGTGGTGGTATTTTTAGTTAATCATTTTGCATTCTATACAGGTTATAGTGAATTCAAACAAAAGCAGGTTTTAATAATGTTCATTTTATTTATATTTATAATCATTTTTCCTCCATGCAGGTAGTGCAGGGGCAGCTGTGTCATCATGGCTGACAACACGGAAACCGCGTCTAAAGAAATGCTAGAAATGCAGGTATACATACTTCAGAGAAAATTGCAACCGAACGTTATTTTTAACGTGTCCTAGAAGGGTTCTATGAGCCATAGGTAACATCACTAGTGTAGGCATAAAATCAGTCTTTTGCATGGGGCCGTGTGTAGGAAGGGACAAATTCATTGCAAGGGTCAACTTAAAAAATTGGGTAAGTTCTGTTTAAAAAAGTATACCGTATATGGAATTTCAATCTTCATCGGAATGACACTATTGAATTGTCCCTAATTCATATCTCTTTTGATTAAAGTGTGCAAAATATTCTAAAAAGTAAACGAAAATCAACCGAGAAAAACTTAAAATAGGGACAAATCCGTAAAAAGATTGAAAACTTCACTTTAAAAAGATTGAAAATCCAATCTCTTAGATTGAGAATTTACTCATTATGGTTTGCAATCATACTCTGATGGATACCTTTCACTCGTCATAGATTGAAATTCCAATCTTTTATATTGGTTCTATAGAGTCAATCCAATGAAGATTGATAATTTCAATCTTTCATTTTAAGAGTGATATACTTTGACCCATCTCTGTCTGATGAAGGGTTTTGAGTTATATCTAAAACATACCAGGAGTCACATATTGGGCCCATGGGAGTCAAAATTCTAAAAGTGTCAGATTTTGGTCTCAACATGTTCGTCTCACAAAAACTTTATCGCGATCTGTAACCATAGCAGCAATTGATCTTAGGCATTGGAAAATATTACTTTGGTAAAGATAGTTTTACAAAACGAACATTTTTAGACCATTTTAAACAAAATCGGGCACTTTTGACAATTTCGTCTACCATAGACATCGAGATGAGTGAAAGTATACCTTGCTGCTTCCGTATTATGACAGGAACATGTTAGAATGGTTTTGAACAAGATTTTACCAATATTTCAAATTTGACCCCAGCATTGACTTTGCCCCCTTCCTGCTGAGCCCTGTACAATAGATTGATTTCTTGGCTTGATATAGTGATGTTACCCATGGTCAAGAGAACCCATCTATATCTAGACAGAACACGATAAAATAACTTCCCGTTGCACATCAACAAGTATAGATAGACTAGACCAAACTTGTCATGGCCCAATACGCCCGAAAACCCTTTCAACACAAGCTCCCATTAAGTTTCATATTTTTGCTCGACAAAACCCATGAACCAGAATTTCGGAGGCCTTCCGCTGATTTTCTAAAGAACGACTTTCTCATCGATTTTCTTGATGATAGATGTCTTGCCAGTCATAAATAAAGAATCGTAGATGTCCTAAGTTAGAAAAAATGCCCTCCATCCTATTCGTGGTCTTGTTTCTTCATACACTGATCTTCATAGCCTCGCGAATGTAGATCTGTCCTCCTACTGTGTAAGTTAATACTGAAATGAGTCTGGTATTGCCAAGTGAAAATATGAAATTTATTGATATTATACAAACTTAAAGCAATACAACAAAGTGTTAAAAATGAAGCGCCCCCTGTCACCCATGATTTTTTTTTTTAGCTTATTGGTTTTTTGGGGTAGATATTAATACCCTCCAAATGATTTGGCTTAAATATGTTTACTTTTCCGGTTATGGTCATTTGTTGAATTAAATCCGGGATCCCGAATTTAATTCCTATGTATTAGTATAGGACAGCATGCATGTACTTTTTATCCATTTTTCGGTGGCAAAACAATTTTTTCGAGAAAACACACTTGAAAATGCTTTTAGATAGTCACATTCCTTCATTTTATTTTGTTTTTAGTATAAATTATTATTGGTCAAAATCTTATAGTGTGGCTTTAAGGGTTCTATTCAACCAAGATTCCAATGTTTTTCTGACAGTAATATAAATATGGTTATGAAAATATCAATGCACAGTAAATTATTTTGCTTCTTTGAACTCTTTCAAAATGATTCAGGAAAGAAAAATCCATAGGAAAACACTGTAAGCCTTTGCATTGGGCATGAGATTAGAATTTTCAGTTTCGTTCTTACGAAGTAAAATTGTAACATATTTGTTACCAAGTTGAATTGGTGGGAGTGTTTGCTGGCAAGCATATTGTTTTTACAGTCTTTTTAGCTCTATCCAAACTTGTGCTTCATGCATGGTCTTGTAGTTCTATGACTTTATCATGGATCTCATGTGTCCCACGCACGGTGTCCGCAAGTTGCGGCCAAATGTGATCCATGACGTGGTTATTAGCGGACCAACATCGATAAACAAACAAACAGGAAAGCTGAAAAGTAGGCGAAAATCCTAATGCCAGCTCTTCCGGTAAGATGAACATGTAGAAGTCAGGAAAAGGGTTATTTATTTAACATGTTTAAGATAAATTTTCCGGTGTTTTCTGTCACAATTTCAGTTTTTCTTGAAAAAATTCCTTAATTCTTAATGTGGTGATTTATAGAAATGCATCGTTTTAAAGGAGCCCAGTGTGATAGGGACATCATTTTTTCACACTTCCTAAGACTTTTGTACCATAAAATCATCTACACTCTTAAAAGAAAAGAGTGAGCGGTCACTCTTTCTTTTACTCTTTTCGAGTGAAATCGAACGGGGTTTCACTCTGAAAGAGTGAAATGTCACTCTTATAGAGTTATAATTCACTCTTTGAGGGAGTGAAAATTGTCACTCTTTTAAAGATTGGTCACTGATATGGCTCTTTTCAAAAGAGCGGTATCAGTGACCAATCTTTAAAAGAGTGACAATTTTCACTCCCTCATAGAGTGAATTATAACTCTATAAGAGTGACATTTCACTCTTTAAGAAAAGAGTGAAATGTCACTCTTTTGGAGTGAAAAAAAATATCACTCTAAGAAAGAGTGACTGTTCACTCTTTTCATTTTAAGAGTGTACACGATGAAGTATCGGCAACTGTAAAATACAAAATTGCTTATAAAATCAAAACGACTGTGTCGATGTAACTGACATTTTCAATAGAAAATTATTAAGTGCAAGTGGTGATTTTTAATATGGCGTTACCGTAAGTCATTATAACTTAAATTAGAAAAGTCGGACCATATGCCTGCCCTTTACAGGAAAGTGCATTTTTTCTTCATTATAGTCTAGAGAAGATAATGAGGTCAAAATCTTCACTGTGAGTCAATGACACATTTTCACAAAACCCAAACGAGAAAAGACGCAAAAAGATTGACGCATTTTAAAATTATCTTCATGAATCCGTCCTGATGTTAAAATATAACAAACATTATTTAGTTATTGGGAAAGAAGATATAAGATGTAGCTTAAAGGATTACCTTAATATGGTAGGGACATTGATGAACTATTTTTGTTTTTAAAAGGAGCTATCTTTAAAAACCATCATAAAAGACCTGGCGGAGCATAATTCGTAGAAGAAGCCAGGAGAAGAAGACTAACTTGGTATAGAGGTCAGAGGTCAAAAGTCAATGCGCTCTTCGTTTCAAGAAGTTAAAATGAAGAAAATTAGCGAAATGGAGCAAAAAAGTGAAAGTGGGTTATAAATAGTGATATACAACTTATACTTTCTGTAGATAACTATTGATACCGTTAACGTCGTCATTTAATTGCTTCGCAAATGCATTAATTTAAGTTTGATCTAGAAAAACCGGAATAAACCTCTTATGACCTTTGACATACTGTTTTTTGCCACCAAATTCAACTCGTGTTCAGTCGTTAGAAATATTAAGCTAACATTTCACTATTATACATGTAAACAACAAAAGCACACTTATGAGATTCTAGGACAATATGGTGTTGTGGCATTTAAAATAACGATAGTTGTGCAAAAAGTGATAAAGTTCACTATTATTATAATGCTCCCCAAATTTGGGGAAGAAGGATAAATAACGCCAGTGAATCTCGATAATCCTTTATTGCACACGGTACATGTGGTTGTTTCATTTGAAAACCATTGGTAATGGTCGCAACGTCCCACAGTTGCAAAAAAGTTCCAGTTTTAAACTTATTCATATCTGATATTTTAATTGTTTGCAAGACCAAAACAGAAAATGGTTCAGTGGAACAAACATTAACGGTTGACGAGCCAATGATTGCTTCGTCATCAAACCCAGAGCAGGAGGCACAGGAGATCTTGCAATCACTGAAGGGAGATCTGAGTTATGCGCTGGAAGACGTCCCACCATGGTATACATCAGCCATACTTGGCTTTCAGGTAAGTGATATCATTACGTGATTAGGTGATTAGATTTGAAACACCTGCCGAGCTAACTAGTAGATAGCCTGGGTGTCTTTTAAAATATATTATAGCAGCCTCAACCAAGTCCACATTGTACTATATTTTTGGGGTTTCTGCTTCTGATTTTTTCCGGGTGTCCCATACTAAAAGCACTAGAAGGGCCTTTTGAGGTGGGGTTTTTCTGATACACAGCCTATAGCTGTAACCAATTTCCGACATTTAAAGTGCCATTGGTCGTTGCAAAGGTCTTCAGGTACAAAGTATAGTATCAAGAGAGAGCAGCAACAGTTCAGCAATACATTTAAGGGGTATTTGACAAGTTCGGCATCATCCCTAATTTTCCCTCAACATTTTCAGATCATTGCATCATTTGGAGTATTAATTTGAAGCATCATTTCATATGTTTACATGTTTACAGAAGAGACTCATACCCAAGGTCAGCATATAAAATAAAATAAAAATGTGTACAGAAGGTGTCAAAAAATGTCTTTGATACAAATGCATTAACCCGTATGTTTTATTGTAATCTCATTGCAGCATTACCTGACAATGTTTGGCGCCACTGTCGCTGTACCGTTGTTTCTTGCTGAGACCCTCTGCATCAAAAATGACCTTGTAGCTCTAGGGGAAGTTATTGGTACTATATTCTTTGTCTCCGGAATTGCAACATTGCTGCAAACATCGTTTGGTAGCAGGTATTGAATAGCCTTTTTTAGTTTTTAGTTTATCTTTTGTTTGTTTTAGTGTGTGTTTTTAATAGAAAGTGAATAGGATGTCTGTCAAATATCGTTTTATGACAGGCAAAACAACAACTCTTATATTTTATTCTCATTCGTATTTAGTATTTTTGAGGCGTAGGTGCATGTACTTAAAGTTAGTTTGATGCATCGATATGTTTTCACCAAATGTTGGATTTTTACCAGCACAAAGAAGATGTAGCAATCTAGAATGATAAAACCAATCTTTGAGTTTGCGATGCTCATGCAGCCGCCCTGTTTGAATGATTGTTTGTTTGTTTGTTTATTATTCGGATATGCCAGATAAAAAGTACAAAAAAATTACATAGTATACAAAATATAGAAAACATGAAATACAATTGAACAAGCAGCATACATTTGAAAAAAGAACATGGCCAACATTCAACACAACATTTACGGTTTTCTGACGGCAACGTAAATAGTAGCATAATAAGGTAAAAGCACATTGTATCCTTCAGAAAAGGCTCTCTTTATATCCCATTATTTAGTTATTCATCATTGTAGAAGTATAACGAACGGATGAATCATCAAACTCATTCATTTTCTTCTTATCCACACCTTCATTTTATGTGTTGTCCAGGTTGCCGATAGTTCAAGGAGGAACCTTTTCTTTGTTGGTACCAGCCATTGCTATCCTAGAACTACGGGGCGAATGTCCAGCGCCATTAACAGGTAGGGCTTCACCATATTTATTGTCTAACATGCCAATAGTTCAAGGAGAAACCGAACTTTGTTGGTCCCAGCCATTGCCATCCTAGAACTACGATGCGAATGCCCAGCGCCATTAACAGGTACTAGGTACATCATGAAATCGAGGGTTGAGAGTCGCATAATTGCAAGGCAATCATCCCTATATAGAACACACGTTTCAAGCCATGATGGTGCTTTCAAGATGAATGATCTATTACACACATGTACAAGATAAATCATTTTGAAAAAAACGATCAGATCTTGTTATTGGGATTGTTGAAATGCAGATACAGCATTGTGGTCCTCAACCCTAGATTTAATGTTACTCTGAAGGAAAGTTGGTGAGGATTGGTTCAATTTCTTCTGAAAGTTTTATATCTCTCTACCTCATAGTAATAGGTTTGCGCTGTGAAATTGAAGTAGAGTGTATATGTGTATATGTAAGTGGGAGGAAAGTTGTGGAAAGATCAAAAAATTGCAATTTACAGGGATGGGTTTCTTTCGTCATCAAAAATCTGAAGGAACATGAAGATGATGAGGATGATTGAGAATTTGCAGCATAACACATTGGTATTATTCTCTAATGTCAATTCGGATATTACAAAATACTGAATAGGTCTAATAATTATTATTCAGATATATCTGGTTCTTGTTATGTCAGTTTTATGGGGTTTCCCCTATTATAGTCTACTTATTAAAGACGTTTTATCTTTCAATTCAACACAGTTAATTCAACGACTGAAGAGATATCTGCTGCAACGGAAGAATGGCAAAGCCGTATGCGAGAGCTGCAAGGAGCAATCATGGTGGCATCCCTCTTCCAAGTGTTCATTGGTGCGACTGGTATCCTGGGCTTGATGCTCAACTTTATTGGCCCGTTATCAATTGCACCAACCATCACACTCGTCAGCCTGTCACTCTTCGCTCCAGCTGCAGATTTTGCTGGAGTACATTGGGGTATCTCGGTGCTGTAAGTTTACAAAATATCAACTATATATTTTCATAATTTTTGAGTCTTTTTATTTCCGTTTGAAGTGTGTCTCTCAATAACGTTATTAACACAACCCGCAATATTGATATTCTGAATTGATGATAATCTGATTCGCTCCCAATACTATTCTCAGCTCCCAATACTAAGGTGAAATATGACTTCCAACAATACTTATTTCATGAACAATTCTCAAATCTAATTGGTCAAAAGTCAAGAGTTTTTTCTATAAAAGAATTTCAAAGACACTTCAGTATTTTTCATCCTTTTCTATAATAGCGTCTTGTTCAATCAACCATTGGGAAGCTTGCGTTTTCTTCGAAAGGGGTTAGGTCCCAAATATTACGGTTTCCATGACATGAAAATAAAACTTAAAGGTCAGAAATTGTAAATGCATGCTGTTATAAAGCAAAATATGTTAGTATTCTAAGAGGGGACTAAGTATACATGAAATTAGGGTCATTTTCTCGAAACCTTTCCACTGCTTAGGATGCACATCTCCCTAAAGAATCCCCTGGAGCGACCTTCGCCGTCAGCGCCCAGGAACGTCCATTGCCGTTCTTTTAACATGTCTTGCGGGAGTCACAAAATAATGGACTGTATTTTTAAGGGGCCGTGAAAAAATAATCTTAGTTATCAATATTTTTGGGACCCATCCCCTTTCTACTTATTAGATGTTTGTTGTATTTTCAGAACAATGCTTCTAATGATAATCCTATCGCAGTATATAGCCAGGTTCTCGGTGCCATGCGCTGGATATTCTTCCGAAAAGAAATGCCATAGAATACAATATCCCGTCTTTAAAATGTATCCGGTAAGTATAGCATCTTTCAATGAATAAATTAGAGAAAAATTTAAGTGTTTCTTCAGCCTGCGTTACATCAATAGGTATATCAGAAATTACTATCATATAGCTTTACTCTATCATGTTTATCATACTAAATTTCTGCAGCTGCTTATGTTTTACATCCGTGAAATGGAACAAAATTTTTCATTTAGTGAAAGATGATTTGTTCCATTCAACTCGGTTTCGTCACGTGAATGGAATGGTACTGGTGTTTTTACCTCATGACAATATGTGTACCATTGCACATAATATTCCAAAACATTCACTATTTTGGAATGATGATCAACTTTAAGAAGATTACCTTAAGGCGGTGTCACACATCACCGTATTGAGCCAAAACGTATGAATAACGTACACAGTTCAGGCTATACGGTGGCGAGAAGCATTATACGGTGAAGAAATCCATACAATTGAACGTATTGACTGACGAACATGAAACGAATAGACCGTACGACTTGCGGATAAGAAGCGGAAAAGTTGTCTGTCTCACTGAACAACGCCGAATGAGAACCGGACGTGTTCCGTACTAAACGAATAAATTAAGTATGAGGAACGTGCAAAACAAATTAGTAACGTACGAGTAGGCACAGAGACAATCGGTAAGGTAAATCCCCACTTGAAAATAATACCTCTTCACACTTTCCGGTTTGCAAGTTTGATTGTAATATTTCTCTAGTGCTGAGAGTTTTGACCTTGCTCAAATCAAGACAACGTACTTAACGTACTCAAAAACGCATTCCCACCGGATGGATAACGAATTGAACGTGTTTCTACCGAATGCAAAACGAACATCACCGTACAGTAAAACAGTGTACGTTATTCGTACGTTTTCATCAATACGGTGATGTG
>JXSR01S016756.1:33183-50841 GCA_000969725.1 Ophiothrix spiculata | reverse complement strand
TCAAGTTTAGGTTTAATGGGTCTAAAATTGGAGGCTGATCTTGTAATATAATTGTGGATCTCATTATTTTTAGCAAAAAATCCGGCAAACGATTTTGGAAGGTTTTTTTCTTCATAGCGGTACATACTCTATAATTTTATTGTACCGTTTGCTCACCATAGGGCTCTGTTCTCTCAAAATAAAAGTTCAAAGTTCGTTGCATTTTTTGTGGGACACCCTGTATTACTAACACAGGTAAATCAAGGTACAGGAGGGGGCGTATCTTAGGATCTTAGTATCTGTATATTTTTTTGACATCAAATGCTTTCTACAGAATATGTTCTTCAATAGTTTATAATGGTTGAAAAATAACACTTACTCTACCGTTGCCACATGGTGTGCCTTCTGCTGCGGCCACAGAAGACCTACAATAATTCGTTACGCTTCGACATAACAAATTGGAACAAATGCCCTGAAATTAAACATTAGGAGGAGGTTGATAAGTCACAACCACAGAAACACAGCGTCATCGTCTTCAGTTCGTTTGTTAACCCTTGTCTTACCAACGTATTTGTGTAACGTTTGTTATCCCCTTTGAAATTGAAGTCGCTAAAAGTTGCTTTGGTTTATACCATAGTATAGGGTAGGGTCTCCTCTATCCATTGATACCAAAATCATAAAAATCGGCCAAGAAGTTACGTAATTATGACGTCATAAGCACTTCAAAGTCGGAAAAATCGCAATTATGGGCAAAAATGGCCACCAAACTGAAATTTTGCTGTAAAAGTTCTAAATATCGAATTTTGCCCGGTTTTTTTGCTTATAAAGAAGAGAAATGGTGTTTCTAATAAAATGTTTTGTAGGTTTTAGGTGAATACCATGCAGATATTTTTCAAAATGGCGACTTAAAATTTTCTCAGGTGGCAACCACCCACTACCTTCTGACTTTGACGAGGCACCCCGACCCCCATGAAGGTGGTACCTACAATTTTTTTTCCGCTAAAATGACCGCAAAGGATGAACTTACATTTACCCCAAACCCCTAGGTCATATTCGTTTGCGTTTAGGGGGTGGTACCCCCCCCCCCCCATGGTACATATTGCCACATTTTGGATTGTAAACAAAGCTTGCACTATTATTAAATGTAAATTGTGTGGCCACCTTAATCAATATTAATCATAATATCATAATCATAAATCTTAAAAAAATCACAATTACACATCAGCAGTTAGCAGAATTCCTTCGTTATAAAGACTAGCGTATTCATTGTTCCTCATCAAGCACAAAAATATATTTTATGAGATTGTGTCTCTGCTGAAATGCTATAATTGCACACATGGAAATAAATTGTTGATGTCCATGGTAAACACTCGACAAACATTCCATGTGGTAATTTCCATTTAGACGATACCAGTTGTTCAATATGAAAAATTTAAGTTTAGAACTTAAGTTTCAATGTATTTAGAACAAAAGAAATTTTTCGGACTAATTTTCAAATCAGGTAATTACAGGGTGTATCAAAATGATTAGTACTCAACTTTGTGATTTGTTTGCACAAAATCTATAAATGTTAGCATAATTGTTTTCACGGATATAAAAGGACCAATTCAATACCTTCCATTTACAAAAAGAATTTTGAAAATCGATGCACGCAATCGGAGTTTACGTTAGTTAGAAGAAATAATGTATTTTTGCAACCTCGCCACGGGTAATAAATAGCTTATGCCTAAATCAAAATATCCAAATTGTAAGTGTTAACATGTGATTAGTCAAGTGGAACAGCCTAAGACTTTTGAAGTAAAATTGTTTCTCATACGGCATCAAAGGTCACAAATTATCAGAAAGCAAAGAGAATGAATTTTGTATGGTGTTGCAACATCAGTAAGTTATCGTTAAATGACAACTTAGCATGCAAATTAGGCATCACACAGACTTATTGCAAGTAGATATCTATACATATTTCTAATGGATTAAGCATTTTTACAAATTATTAACTACCATGAACTTATTTTGTGAAACAAAATGATAAAGAGACATCTTTATTTAAATAAAGACAGTATTTTATACTTTTATTTATTCTGAGTACTAATCATTTTGATACACCCTGTAGCACCAGCACTGGATCGTCTCATTTACACCCAAAACGACCAATTTTACTAGTTTTTATTAACAAAGTTGATAGTCTTCTTGCCCACAAAGCCAGACACGCTAACATTTAATCGTCGCTTTGAAAATAAGGCAACATTGAAACAAACAAGATAGCACCACTTTCATCTAAAACCAAACACTGTAAAAAATAACCAGGAAAGACATCACATCTTCAAACTGCTTGCTGGATTTGCATGATGATACAAAAACCTGAAACTTACGCTACCAAATGGATTCTGGCGATCAGAACAATGACCGACAAATGTAGCTGCATCAGTAGACTGCAGGATACATTGCTGATCGACAGAGAACGTCGCTCCTGGTCTGTCCGAGGAGTCAATCTGCCATTCCGATGTTGCCGTCGGTTGATCATTCAGGCACGTTTTATAACGATCACTGTAGAATAGCAAAAGGAAAATATAAAGTACCGGTGTAATGAACTACAGTGTCCGTGTGACTGAAATGTCCTAGCTACTATTAAATTGAGTCGAATGTACTTTTACATGTGCGATCAATAAATCATCGATTGCGACTTATTCCGTGTAGTTCAATTATACCCGGACTCCTGGTTATTGGGGACACTCAGTCTCATGACACCGGTACTTTAAGAAACGAATAGCACTGTTACAAACCATTCTACAAACCCATTCACTTTGGGAAGTTTGTTAGCACCCAATGGTTTATATGGACAAAAACAACTGCAACTGCTTACAATCTCTGTCAGTTTTGGTACAAAATGTAGCAAGAAGAACGCTTGAAACCACGTTTTTAACACCCCCCCCCCAAAAAAAAAGAACTACTTATACATCTTTTTTTATTTTTTATTTTTTTGCTTTCGGAACCAAGAAACAAATATCTTGTGGGTAGATCTGCTCTTCAAGTTCTCAAGATTCTTTTCTTGGTGTTTTGCAATATTACTTAAACTTTCAACAATTTTGTTATTTTCTGAATGTGTTACCTGAGGAACCTCTCGAGGTCTACCACGCTGCAGTCCGACCATTTAAAAGAACCAGCACCATTGGGTCTGTGAGATGACATCACATTGATACTATTCTGACATCCGTTTTCATTGTCATGATTCATGCCAAGTCTGCAATGGGGACAGTGAAATATAGCAATATAAGAACATATAAAGGATGACAGAAATGAGAAGGCTTTCAATTAAAAGGAATATTAACATACAAAAAAGGATATGAAAGAAAACAATCGACTACTTTTTCTTTTCCTTGCCAAAGAGCCTACATATTCTATTTCCAAGGAAACAAACCAACGTATTGTCTGCTCTGATATGACAGCTCCAAGATGTAAAACGTTTAATTAAGTTCTTTATATCAATAACACGCTCAACAACATGATTCCATCTTCAACACGGATTTCAGTCGAACCGTTGATTTAGCTTATACTCAATCAATAATATCATTATTATATGATATTGACGCTATGCATCTCACTATATGATCCTCTTACGTGTGTCCGATTTCATGAGCGATGACGATACCAGATGATAGGCCTTGGTCCTGGTTCACAGATGCCTGTCTCGGCCCATAGCACGTTGAATTGCCCCATGCAATTCCTAGCAAAGTGCTACTGCCACCAACTTGAAGGTTTTTCCTATAAAAAACACGAAAAAAAAAATTACTATCCATACACTACTTTACACTTGCATTGACAGCGGTATACAGCGCCTCATACATAGAGCTGAAACACCAGGGCTGATTGATTGGTCTTTAATTACGTCAGTCTAGAGTTGCCGATTTCTTGCCAGGCTGCAAAGACAACGTTTTTGGTCAATGGCAATTAGGTACTTTGTGGTATAGGTAATTGTCTAACAGATATGAAAAAAATGATATGGAAACCATCAATTTTATGTGATATAGTTATCATAATTTAAAAAATTAGTAACTAGTGTCATGGGCCTGAATTTTGACGTGCATTGCTTTTTTACGTATCAACATTTGCATCTTGTTAAACTCTTATCAAATATACAATGTATTTCAATATACTAGTATAAACTACTAGTTTACCTGCTAATTAATATAGCATTATCCCAGTGTTTACTGTCAAAGTCAGACCATGTATTTGTATAATATTGGAAATCCGACCACAGACCAAGGGCAGTTGGGCCATCCTTTACTACCTCAAGTTCAACTTGGATTCCATTTGGACTGCGTTCCAGAACCTGCATGACATAGACAAAAATATTGTTAAAAATCGTCTACATGGGCTAATTTTTATAATACAAATACCAAAATCAGGGTACCACCTAAAGTTGGGGTAGGGTAAGCCGTCAGCGTCCATGGGTAGTTGGGTGGTAACCCCTTCATAGAAAGTCACCATTTTGAAAATATATCTGCTTGCTATGGCCCTGTCAACCCTTCGTTTTCTGAAATATTTTATGATCTGTAACTCAGGAACAGATGATTAAATCCAAATAAAAATAGATATTTCTAGAAGCGGATTTGCATACTGAACATGATGGTGAGGTCATTTTTGGACTGAAATGTGTCATTTTGGCCCTAGGTCCAAAAATCATGTTTTTGGCCCAAAATTTTACGGGAAAGCTAACTAAATTTTGCTTTGGTGAAATTTCGAACAATTTTACTTTTTAGAATCTAGAAAACAAAATCTAGGAACGCTTTTGTCAAATTTTTGATTTTTTCTTAGATTTTGAGATATTGTCAAAAATTGGTCGAAAAATACCACTTCTGCCACAAACTTTGGTGTCAGCAGTGGGATTTTGACCTATTTTTGGCAATATTTCAAAAATGAAGAAAAAAAATCAAAAAATTTGAAAAAGTTGTTCCCAGATATTGCTTTCAAGATTCTTAAAAGTAAAACAGTTCAAAATTTTACCAAAGCAAAATGTTGTAAGCTTTCGCGTAAAATTTTGGCCCAAAAACATGATTTTTGGACCTTTTTTGGACCTTCGGGACACAATTTTACATTTTGGTCCAAAAATGACCTGACCAGCGTGTTCAGTAATTTCACTTCTAGAAATATGGATTTAATTATTCGTTGCTGAGTTACAGAGCAAAACCACTTTCTGAAAATGAAAGGCTGACAGGGCCCTTAAACTTACAGAACATGTAAATTACACAACAAAAACTAAGTCAACAGGTCAGGTCAGATTTGCAAAGTTCAACAAAGCTTTCGGACTACAGGTCCATCATCAGTGTTACTACAACTACTACAGACAGAATAATGTACATAGGAACAACAGTAAACACGCAACAGTGAGCAAAGTAATAAAAGTCACTGATGCGGAAAAACAAAAGAAAAAACCTTGAACATAATTACTCATCAATATTAAGACCAGAGGGGGTGTGACAACGTAATTGATTAATCCAGAAAGCTTCTTTAGTAAGACGGAGATTGGCTTGTTTGAGAGATTGTGTTGCATCAATACCAATGATACTGAGATCAGTTATGTTATGCCCCATGGAATTAAAATGATTGGAAACGGATTTGTCTTTTTTAGTTCTAATATCAGACAAGTGGCCATACAGTCTTGTTTTAAGTGCATTTTTGGTTTCCCCCACATATTGTATGCCACACTGTTTACAAGTTATGAGATAGATGATATGAGTAGTGTTACAATCAATGTTTTGAAGAATTTTAAAAGTCTGTTTAGTAATACCACTTTGAAAAGAGGATGTTTCCATGACATAGTTACATGCCTTGCATAGTTTCTTGCAAGGTTTACAGGAAGTTACTGATTGTTGTTCAGTTTCAGATGGCTTGAGGCGTGCAGACACCAACAAATCTCTCAGATTTTTTGGGCGACGAAAGTCGATAACAGGTGGATTTGGGATTACTTCCTGAAGTTTGGGAGGCAAGTGTAAAATAGGCATGTGCTGCTGGACAATGTTGGAGAGCCTCGGTAGATGAGGGTGATAAGTGGCAACAAGAGGCACTCTATTGTTGTTGACTTTGTCTTTGTAAACCAAAGTTTGTGAACGGGGTTGGGCAGCTGCCTTAGTGAGACTGAACAACTTTGCTCTTGTATTTACGATTTTTGAGATGATAGCCAAGTTCATTAGTGCACAGAACATGTAAGTTACCATTTCCTTTATTAGCAAAAAAAAAAACCCTTTATAACAACTACTTTATGACATCATGATTACGTGATTTTGGTATCAATGGAAAGAGGAGACCCTATACAATGGTATTAAAACAAGCACATTTTTGGCATGTCAATTTCATTTTCAAAGGTGGGGATAGGTGGGGATAGTAACCACCCCTTAGGAGATGACGTAGTAGAAAATCGCTTAGGCAAACCAGAGTAACAGAATTGTTAGAGGTAAAATAAAGTTTATTGACAAAAACATTACCAATTGAACTTGCACGTACAATAAGTTATGCGTTTTAAGTTTCAAAGAGTGTAAGTTTTTAATTTGTATACCTATTAAAAAACACTACATTTGTAATATTTCAACAACAGAAACTCACCTTGTCGCTAGTAAGATATCCCAATTTAACGATGTGAATTATTATTGTTCTTTCCAGACTTGGTTCTTTGTAACGAGCTGCGACCTGCAAAACAGATTTTAAGCCGTTCTGAAAATCATTGATGTCAGTGATCTAAATAATTGATTTTTCATGATAATTTGAACTTGATAATCTGAATAAAGTCTAGGAAGGAAAGTTGCTTAGAACTTACAAATTTGTTTCTCACAAGAACTGGATTTACATTACGTATGGCATTACACAATCGTTTGATTTCAAGAACTTACAATGTTCATGAGTGTCAATGTGTAGTCAATGACGTTGTTCTCCCCGTGGTATCTGACCATGTCAACATCAGCCAATACGCGAACTTCTAAATACTTAGTAGGTTTGGTCTGTCTCTTGCGTCGATCGCTCGTTGCATCACTTGATGGGGTCCTGCGACCTTTGTCATCACCTCCAGGGGTATCAATATCACCTCGTCCTGGGTTATCAGTATCACTACCAGGGGAATCGGCAGTATGTTCTTCAGTTTTATGGTCATTTCCAAGTTCAGAATGTCTTTGTTCACTCCATACATAGTGCATGGTGTCCATTTTATCCATGTCTTCGTGTAACATCGCAGAAACGTATGGATACTCTGGAATGAAAATGAGAAAAGTAGAAATCTGATAACCCATGCACATATACGCACAAAGAAGTGTTAACCCTTGTCCTCCGAAGGGGAGGGGTTGTTGCAACCCCCTAAGATTTTTCCCCACCACATAAAGACACAAAAGCAACTGGCTCCAGGCATTTGGGCAATCTCTTTTACATCCTTTGCGGTCATTTTGATGAAAAAACTTGGGACGTACCACGTAAGGTGAGGTTAGGATAGGCACTCAAAGTTGGGGTGTATGGGGGGGGGGGGTGAAATCCCGGAAATTTTCAAGTAGCTATGAAACATTTATGCATGCTATCAGACTCAAACTTACAAGACATGTTAGAATCATCATTTCCCTTCTTAATTAGCTAAAAACACGATGAAAATCCGTTGTTTAGATCTGATCAAAAGTTTGATTTTGGTTGCCACTTTTGCCATAATACAATTTTGCCTGATTTTCCAATCCGAAAGTACTTTATGACGTCATAATTACGTAACGAATTTGCAAATTTTGATGATCTTGGTATCGTTGGATAGGGAAAGATACTAGTAATACATATCTGTTAATAGCGAAATCAAGTTCATAGGGGGTTTCGTTCCAAAATATTAGGGGTCGGTGTTGCAACAACCCCCTCTTCGGAGGACGTGTTACAAAAAATACCTCAGGAGAAGAAGGGTTAAAGTCACAACCAATTCAAAATTTAGTAATGAAAATATCCTCCTTTTCCTCACCTTCAGGGTCCATTCCACAGAAATGGTCATTTTCTTCTACTATTTCCGATGGTAGCTTTTCCGTACTTCTTCTGTAAATGACATGAAGGTTTTCGACATCACGACGAGATCGCCGGTACCTATCGGCATGTTCTTCAGTAAGCGGCTGGATAAACATATCATATTTTTCGGTAGATATCATTCCTGACTGAAAGATGAATTAATAAAGACAAAGTTTAGTGTTCCGTTACATATTTGCAAAAATGCGGATACTTTAATATGGATTGTAAGCGGTTCGAGGTGAGGGTAGGAAGTTGGAATGTGGGGAGTTTGAAGGGGAAAGGAGCGGAGATATGTGAAGAGCTGAGAAAGAGGAGGGTGGATGTGTGTGGTATACAGGAGGTGAGGTGGAGAGGGGAGGGGGCTAGGATGTTGGGGGTAGAGGGTAGAAAATAGCGAGAAATAGCGATGGACGGGGGGTGTGGGAGTTTTGGTGAAGGAGGAATTGTGCGAGAAGGTGGTGGAGGTTAGAAGAAGGAGTGACAGGGTAATGACAGTTGTAATGGGGTTTGAGGAGGAGGTAGTGAGGTTGATATGCGGATAGCTCCGCAGAGTGGTAGGAGGCTTGAAGAGAAGGAGCAGTTCTATGATGAGATGGCAGATGAATGACCTAAGTGTAGCAAATACTTGATTTAGGAGAGACGATAAGAGGAAAGTGACATTTAGCTCAGGGGAAATGAGACAGAAATTGACTTTGTGTAATAGTAGGCAAGGAGAAGAGAAAATGTTTGAAGAATGTTAAGGTGATGCCAGGGGAATTGCAGCACAGGCTGGTGGTTGCAGATGTGGACAAGAGGAAGCTGAAAAAGGTGGTGAAGAAGGTTGTGACTGAGAGGAGGAGAGTATGGAAGCTGAAAGAAGAAGAGACAAGAAGGAAATTTGAGACGAGGGTTGGGGAGCTTGTCGAGACTGAGGTGGCTGACTCGTGGGGTTGTTTTAAGGAGGAGGTGTTGCAGGCATGGGATGAAGTATGTGGGAAAAAGAAAGGAAGGAGAGATAAGAAAAATACGGGATGATGGAATGAAGAGGTGAAGGATGCGATAGGAAGAAAAAAGGAGGCTTTCAAGGACATGAGGAGGGATGCTACAAACGAGAATAAGGTGAGGTACAAGAGGCTGAAGAAGCGGGCAAAGAAAGTGGTTGCGGGGGCTATGAGAAAGGAGACTGAGAAGGCCCTGGGGCTAAGCGAATTGAATGAGAGCCCAAACAAGGTGTATAAGTTTGTGAAGGTAATGAAAAAGGAAGGAAAGGATGTCGAAGGGGGAAGATGTATGAGGGGTAGTGATGGAAAGTTGAGTTTTAGTGAAAGAGATAGAGGTAGAGTCTGGAAAGAGCATATGGAGAAGATTAAGAATGAGGAGAATGAATGGGATTGGAAGATGGAGGCTGATGTGGTGGAAGGGCCCGTTGATAGGGTCCATAGAGAAGAGGTGGTGAAGGCAATTAGCGAGATGAAAACAGGAAAGGCTGCGGGACCGTCAGAGGTGAGCGCTTAGATGATCATTGCAAGTGGGGAAATAGGAATTGATGTGATGACCGAGTTGTGTCAGAGTGTTTTAGATGGAGGGATGATGCCAGAGGAGTGGGCGGTGAGCGTGGTGGTTCCAATTTTTTAAAGGAAAAGGGGATGCAATGAGCTGTGGTGCATATAGGGGAGTGAAGCTCTTGGAGCATGCAATGCAAATTGTGGAGAGGGTTCTAGAGGATAGAATTCGGAGGATAGTGGATGTAGATGAGATGCAGTTTGGGTTTATGCCAGAGAAGGGAACGATAGATGCAGTGTTTATTTTGAGGAGGTTACACTCTTAGAAGGCCGGGATCAAATTTTTGATCCTTTTTCGGGATCATTTTATTTTGATCCTTTAAGGATCACTTTTGATCCTTTAAGGATCACTTTTGATCCTTTTGCGGATCAATATATACAAATGGATCAAATTCACAAGGATCATTTTTGATCCTTTTTTAGGATCATTTTATTTTCATCCTTTTTGATTACAATATCAAAGTTTTGATCCGTATTTCTGGTTTACTTTGATACGGAAAGGATGAGCTCACATTTTGATACCGCGTTTGGATGCAACGTGATGTTTTGTTTCATATTTGAGTACACCCCATTACCGCTACACAGCGGGGAATGTATACTATGGTGTAACATGTATAAATACGTTGATTTCATCACACAGCCCCGTGGTCGAGTGGTTAGAGGCTTGGTCTCGTAATTACCAGCAGGGATGAGTGCGGCGTGGGTTCAAACCCTGCTAGCGTCACTTCAGTGTGATGTTTTTTGCAGGTCTTTTTTATCAGAAATATTTGATCCTTTTTCGGATCAAAATTTTTGATCCTTTTTTTGGGATCACTTTGATCCTTAAAGGATAAGCTCATATTTGATACCTAAAAAGGATCAAAATTGATCCTTTTTGTCTCATATTTGATACTTTCTTTCTAAGAGTGTACAAGAGGAATTTCTAGCTAAAGGAAGAAAGTTGTACATGTGCTTTGTGGATCTGGAGAAGGCATTTGATAGAGTTCCGAGGAAGGTGATGGAGTGGGCGATGAGGAAGAGAGGTATACCAGAAATGTTGTTTAGAGCGGTGATGAGTTTGTATGAAGGAGCAAAGACTAGGGTTAGAGTGGGGTCTGTTTTGTCAGAGGAGTTTGAGGTGAAGGTGGTGTGCATCAAGGTTCGGTACTGTCGCCGCTGATATTTGCAATTGTAATTGATGTGGTCACGGAGAGTGCTAAAGAAGGTTTGATGTACGAGATGCTGTATGCTGATGATCTGGTCTTAATAAGTGATACGATGGAGGGATTGAAGGGGAAGTTCTGGAAATGGAAGAAGGCCTTTGGGAGTAAAGGTCTGAAGGTAAATATGGGGAAGACAATAGTACTGGTGAGCGGGACGGAGGGAGTGATGTCAATGAGCAAAATAGATCCATGCGGCATATGTGGAAAGAGGGTGTAGGCAAACTCTGTGTGGTGTGACAATTGTAGGAAATGGATCCATGGGAGATGTAAAAAGATGAAGAGAGTGACTCCAAGCTTGGCAAGGGATTTTGTGTGTGGACGATGCAAGAAAAGAGATAGAGGGTCAGGGGAAGAGGTGGAAAAGTTGTGTGATGAGGTGGAAACGGTGAAGGAGTTAGTGGGGGCGGAGGATGCGAGGCTGCTGTAACAACCAGAGTGAGGTATGGGTGGGTGAAGTTAAGGGAATGTGGAGAGATGTTACTTTGGAAAAGATTTCCTTTGAAGATTAAAGAAACGGTGTATAAGAGCTGTGTGAGATCGGTGATGCTGTATGGCAGCGAGACGTGGTGTCTGGGCGAAAATGAGATGGGAATTTTGAGAAGGGTGGAGAGAGCGATGATGAGATCGATGTGTGGTGTGAAGTTGAGGGATAGGAAGAAGACCGAGGACTTGATGCATATGTTGGTTGTAGAAGAAGCAGTGGATAGTTTGGCGAAGGCCAATAGTGTGCGTTGGTATGGACATGTGCTGAGGAAGGATGAAGGGTATGTTCTTAGAAGGGCCCTTGATTTTGTGGTAGATGGTTCGAGGAGGAGAGGGCGACCAAGGAAGACTTGGAGGATGCAGGTGGAGGAAGAGACAAAAATAGTTGGGTTGGGGAGGGATGATGCATTGAATCGGGTGAGGTAGAGGGAGGGAGTAAAGACGGTTGCCGCAAGTGTGAGGTGAATCTGGCCAACCACGTGACGGGGATAAAACCGGATTTAAAACTTTAGCTTACTACTGCTACTACTGTATATTTATCATGTTTTTAAACTTTTGTGTGTCCAAAACATGTTTTTATCTGCTTCTTACCATTCCGTTGCATGTGCTTACGGCAACCGTTGAGACCTCATGTGATAAAAGATTCCCATGGTAAAGACATTTTCTTCTTCGTAAAGGAAGACGGTCGATGGATCCATCGGCATTGTGTCTGTCCACTTTCAAATCAGATGGTAGCAACTCTGCGTTTTCCTTCAAGCTGACGTGGAATTTTTCTCCAAAGGCAGTAAATTTCACTTCCTTATGTATGTCATCAAACTCGATGTGTCTCTTAAGTCTACCGCCAGATGTATAAGCAGCAGGACTTACTATGGCATACTCTGGTACTGTTTTAGATGGAAGAGACACAGGGAAAGGAATAATTTACTTATAAAGTTTTAATAGCTCGTGAGTGTTAATGTTTTTGTCTATAGGCCAAAATGGTAAAAACAACTGGTAGGAAGTATGACATGCATTAAAACATGAAACTGCTACCAACGTCTTCATGCTGTCGGTTATGGTTTGCGGAGTTTATTAGGAACTGCATTTCATCTAGAAAGCCTGAATCTGTGAATGTGTAAATTGTTATCTAACTGTACCAGAATTACTGTTGTTAGCAGGCATTCTTAATATTTATGTACAAATGACATTGAGTATTTCAATTTGATGATAATGAAAAAAAAATAATATAAGAAAATAACATTAGGAAAAATTGATTTGGGACGTAGTAAAAATTGGTAAAATAAAATTGATTAGATTCGTTTATTGGATGATTACAGGACAAGTAAAATTTGATACCCATTCATGTACTAACTTATTTGACTGACGTTAATCACTGACAGAAATAAGCACTGCGTTCAGCTGGTTTTAAAGGTTTTATTTGAAGTTCAGAGAGGTTCGTACTTTGCTAGTATTTACATGTCTTTTAATTGTCTATTTAATTATCCTATCGATAATTCTATTGGCCTAAATACAAGAATGCAAAGTCCCAACATCAAGTTTAAGTTTACTTTAACTTTCAATCTATTAATATGTTATAAAAATCTGATCAACACTGTCTTTTGTAAGTCGTCTGCAGAAAATGTTTTGATATCTACAAATATAATTGGAAAAATACTAGCTTTTTTTGCAGGATTATAATAAAGTTTTATTGCTGACTGATACCGTGTTGTAATGTTACTCACTTTTTTCTTACTACATGATAGTATATTCTACCGAGTATAAGGTAATGCTTTAATCCGATATCGCAAAACTTACCTTCGTCAATTGTATTTACGCTGAAGTATCTGTCCAACTCAACTGACGTCATCAGGTCCAAATCCTTAAATTAAGAAGAGTGGAACATTAAACTCCTTTTAAAGCAATTTAACACAAAATCTTTCAGTCCCATCCAAATTCAAAAGGTGGATTTGTTCAAACAGTTTATTATTAAAACAAAGAGTCTAATGAAAAATGCTGATTTTTGGAAAGAAAAACTATATATTTTAGGAAAAGTAGATTTTTCAAGTTATCACTTCCCAAAGATTAGAAATGTAACAGAGATCCTTCGGGAAATTCCTCTCTTCAAACAAAAACAGATATAAAACATGAAAATTATCAGCAGGTTGTCATAAAAAAAATTGCTGAAATATTATTTCCAAAAATAAATCGACTGATAAAGTAGAAGAGTTACCAAATTGTATTTTGCTGCACATGACCCAGCGAAAGCTGCAAAGATGGCGACTAACAAACGCATCCCCATGCTCAACCTCTATCTCGATAACTTTTAATGCTCAAAATGTTTCTCCCTGAGGTACAGTATAAACATCACAAGAAGTAGAATCCCGTTAAATGAATGAGTGCGATTGAAAAGTTGTCGGCAATTTTCGCCAATTAAATTTTTTTTTATGTTTTCTTAAATGAATAGTATCTAAGTGTGGGTTTCAAGCTGAAATAATTGCTTAGCTGGATTGAACATGAGTCACTACATTGGTTGTTTTCTTCATTTAACTGCTGTTTGTAAATGCGTAAGATTTTCTTTATAATTTTTTTTATCTAAACTGACCTTAACACTGACTCTCCTGATGCTTGTTTTCCACTTATTCATTTTCCACTGCCACTCGTACTTCTCATTACATTACATTACATAACATTACATTACATTACATTACATTACATCACATTACATTACATTACATTACATTACATTCTTCTATACTTCCCCTTTTGATCTACCCTTTCCTTTCTCTTTTTATTTATTTTATTTATTTATTAGACTTTCTTACTGGTTAACATATAAATATTGCACAAATTCACATCAAAATGTCATAAACAAAAACAGAGAGTACACAGTGATGCATAAAAATATTAAAAACCAGCAAGGTCTTATATCTGAAATTAGTGAATTTCGTACACAATTGTTGATATTTGAACATTTTCTCTACTGAATAAGACTAGTACTTTATTACATTCAGATATAATCTTAAATTGCTCCAACTAGTGATAATTTTATTGTATAAAAAAATGTTTTAGTGTTTAGTAGGCCTAGGTATAATCTTCCTAATCCTTTGACCTAATTTTCTTCTAAAGAGTCAAATGATTTTATAATTGGTATTCCAAATAGCACGTTTTACTTTTATGTTTAGGTTGAACGTGTGGTTGCTACCAATATAAATAACGACAGTCAAATAACTGGTGGGCTGAATGGTTACACACGGAAGTAGTTCAGCTACTTTCAAAAAATAATACAAATACTGGTGCTTGAACTTTAAATAGCCATAATGCATGTCGAAAGTAATATTTGTCACGAGTCACGACAAGGAGTATGAGACTTTGACAACGACAAAGAGCGAGGATATTTGTTAAAAAAAAGGACTAAATAAAGGTATATAATATTTTGAGACTTTACTCCTTTATGTATGGCAAATATAGTGATATTTAGGCATATGTTAGCAGGCAAAAAATGTTGCTTTAAGTTTGGGTGTTATTGGTTAGAGATATAAGACGTCAAACATGTGCAATAACAATCTGTGCTCGAGATACCAACTCTGCAAATGAAATGCAAAATTCAAGTGTCAAAAAAAAAACAACACAAAAATTGTATAGCATTCATAGACAGGTGACCTATGAAATGCATCTCTTATTTAGAAAATATCTGCAGTTAACTATAGTTTTGCGCCATCCTTTGAAAGCTCTTTGAACATTCTTGATCCTGTCAGCTTAATCAATACTGGCTCCTGAGGTCGTAGTAAGTGGTTATCTACTGCCAAGTCCAAAGTCAAATACTTGTAAGTGATCATACTGACGAGCAGGAGATATTCAATAAGTTCTACACAAAAAACACAGAAAAAAGTGACTATATCAAAAACTGAAAAGTGAGTCATTGTCCGTAATACTGACACACTATAGCTCAGTGAGTCAAATGACTCAGTTTGATTTTTCTGTGAACCAGGGAATATATCACTCCTCCCGGTCAATAGTGGACAAGGCAAAATTGGTTTAATCAAAACAAAAGTAAAGAAAAGTTAAAAGATGCATGATCTAATACGGTACTAGAAATAGAAAGCAAAGGTACCGATTATACTGCTATTATAGCATGATAAGTTTTGCGTTTTTTCATGAAGTGTGAGAAATATAAATGATTTGGACTTGTATCACATGAGACCGCAGTCCGAATGTGATACAAATACAAACCCTTGATATGGCGTTAATGAATTTATTACTTGGTTAACTACAACGAAACCGATTTGTCAACAAATAAACTTTTTGTCCATGTCCTTCAGAATTAACAAGAAATTAATTAAAAATCAAACAAATACTACGGGTAAAATAAGACCTACAGGTATTATGACACTGTATAAACTTGTTTAAAACAGGTAATATAACTATATTACTTTTTGAGAAGAGAACCCTTTACATTACCAACAAAGTGATGAAATATAGTAGGATAATGAAATTAAACATATCGCAATTCCTGTTCCTGTATACTTATTACAACATTTGAACAGAACCAATTTACCCCGTAATTTACGGGGTTCGCTTAGCATTTTCCAAAATGTCTTTAAAGATGATCAAACATTCGAGTCAAATTGCAAGTCATACTAAATGAGATTTATAATCGCTTGTAATGGCTGACAAGCACTTTTTATTATGAATTTTGATCCGCAGCAAATACCATCACATTGTGCAAATTAACCTAAATTTTAAACCTATATATATTGCTCATAAGGTGGTTTAAGAAACAAGGAAATATTCAGATGTCGTCCTTTCAGAAATAAAACTTATAGCTTATCTAATACCCTCGGTCACAAACTGATTGGGCATATTAACGAATACGGTATCATCAAACAACAACTCGGCCGACAAGGTTTTGATAAGATCTAAATGAAAAAAGACCAGATAATACTCTATCACAAATTTCACGACTACTGTATTCAAACATAACCTAGTTATTTTTTTAACATCGTCTCCTAAATTTCGACAGCTGCAGCTTAAAATACAAAAAGTCAGTATTTGATCGATATTTTTTATGATTAATTTGATTTTCCTTTTTTATCAAATTAATAGGACAACCAAAAGGAACGTGACAATGTTGCATGGCACAAACGTTCACTGATATTTTCCTTTTTAATCAAATTAATAGGACAACCAAAGGAAAAGTGACAATGTTGCATGGCACAAACGTTCACTGATATACTAAAATGGGCAGCCATCAAATGCATACAAGATGATATCTGATTATGAAAGAAAAGGATCGGCAAGAAAAGATATTTTTGCATTTATTAAGAAACTAAAGAATTGTTTCTTTGTTTTATAATAATGCAAATAAGATTATTTGAGATATCACTTTAGAGTTAGAATATCAGTGTTTTAAACACAAACTTGTGGAAGATCCTGAACACATCCGCGCACCTTTAATGCTTTGACCACCGATTGATACGTGCCACCGACTGATCTTAAGGTATTCAGCATCGTTTGATGTCTAAATGGTGTCAAAAGACTGTTTCAACAAGCCTTAATGCTAAGTAATACACTCACTTCTACCCAGTGTAATGCGGTGTGACCTTTTAAAACATATGACATTTCATTTTTCATGTTTTTTCTTCAAATGGAACGTAATTAATAAAAATAGAACGTGTTAACATCTAAAACACCCTTTTCCTCAGCCATGGTTTGAGACTTTTTGTAGTTTTAATTCATGAGTGATATTTTTTTGTGTTCTTTTTATTATTATCGTTTTGCTGCTTCGAAATTTATCATTTATAATGAACTTTGAGTATTTATATTGAAATGACCGAGTGAAGTAAAACAACTCCCCACCGTACATGTGAAAATTAGTTTCTAAGATAGGTATCTATCTTTGAACATGTATACTCTCATTCATCTGGGTTGGTAAATAATATTATAAATTGAATCGAGACAACCAGAAGTATAATACTCACGAGCAACCGACGTTGCGGGTGATACCATCGCCCTTTAGCTAGGTTATGATGTTGCTGACCTATTTATCTTTGTTCATAACTAAAAAATTAATAATGCTATGGTTTTTGCAAACATTCCTACAATCATTTTTCTTCAATGAAGACATTTTTAGGACACCTGGTACTTATTTCAATAATCAACGTTGCATAACTTAGCTTTACTTTGCAATTTAAAACTCACCGGGGGCAGAATTACGATAATCACACAAAAGGGCGCTCTCTGAAAACAGAACACAGAGTGTAAGGTTCCGCTTTCTTACAAAGGTCCTCTCATATCGAATCATCGAAACAATGTGGGATTTTGTTTTAGAGAGAACCACGTTGGATTATGTTTTGTATTCATGGATGTCCATATATCACACTCTTAGAAGGCCGGGATCAAATTTTTGATCCTTTTTCGGGATCATTTTATTTTGATCCTTTAAGGATCACTTTTGATCCTTTTGC
>JXSR01S016756.1:8745-26423 GCA_000969725.1 Ophiothrix spiculata | reverse complement strand
GACACATGTTTCTTTAAAGATTTGGCGAGCAATTGATACGTGGGTCTGACTGATTTGAGGGCATTCATCACCACTTGATGTCAGAATGCATCTTGTCAACGACACGTCCAGAAGTAGTGCACTCATTTTGTGCTCACTTTAATGCATTTTGACCGTATTCAAACATATGCAATTATATTTTTTATGTTTTTCTTCAGATGAAATGTAAATTGAAAAAAAAAACCTGTTCAAATATGGCTCAACCTGGTTCGAGATTTACATGAATATATCAGTATCTGGCAAAGTTCTTACACCATTGGCCAAGTTTAATTATTTGCAGAAACGGAGAAGAAGTTGAAGTCTCTGTGTGGAAAACCTAGCTTAAGCTATAAAAGGATTTGTTCAAAAGCATCATCATTCGGATATTATGCCAAAAATTGAACTTTATTCTTGAGAATTATATATGTTTGTCAAAAGGCGTGTGTTTTTAGTAAAAGAAGAAAAGTTCAAGATAAAATGTGACATTACAATTTCTTCGGGAAATTTTTCTCACACTTTTCCTTATAAACTAGAGGGATGTTAAATTAAGCTTACCTGATCATAGTCCCAATGGAATAAACTGCAGATTGTATCCGCCCAATAAAGCCTTCAATTTATCGTAGATTTCCGTATTCTCACGAGACTGCGTTATCCTATAAGTAAAATCGTGTTTCTATTGCGATTTACTTGGCATAATATTTGTTCTGCGGTTAAATGACCATTGCAAATAGTTATAGTTAATACAGTTTTACAATGATTGAGTCTTATTTTTGAAAAGACGCAGGTTTCGATAAATGTGTTTCTTTAAAAATACCGCCTTACTATATAACTAGATAAGTTACATAAGTAATGTATTAACCCCGGGAACACTCGTAATTTATAGAAAAGTGACGTGCTTGTAACCGGTTTTCAAAATGTACGGACAAAAGGTAACTAACGCGTTGTTAAATACTAGTACCTTCATCCGGTGTGGTGCAGCATTAAAATGTGGAGCTATTCGTTGTAAAGAATGATGAAATGATCATTCGGTGTTAGGTTTGGAATAAAAAAGTCTTATTTGGACTTTGAGAAATCACTGTAAGCGGTGGATTGAATGAGTTGTCAAATCTTGCAGGATATTGCTCAATTATTCAACTGTTCTTTTGAAAAACATGAAAGGATAAACACAATAAGTGAACAAAAAGACTTATTATTGATAAAAGATTAACCGATTAAGTTGCATTGACTACTTGCATATATTCTAATTGAATACGCCAGAATAAGAACATCCCAACTCCAATAGCCCCTTCTGTTAAGTTCTGTAAAATATAAATGCATACAAATCTCTGAAAATGCTTTATCAAATCACTAAAAAGTATTTCCATGTCTTTATTCCAATCAAAGTGTCACATTTGACCTTGTACTTGACCTTTTTAGACATTGTTAGATAATTTTTCTAGCATATAGTTGTAGAGGGGAGTTGGGGTTTTCTTGTAATGGCTGTTTAAATATAGCAACCATGTACTATAACAATTATCTAATGTAAATGGGGTACAAAATGTCAAATATGGCATTGCAAACTTCATGGGTTATCTTGCACGCTGTCGAAAGTCCGATACCAAACAATAAAGCAATAGTCCTGTATTGGCCAGGCGTTGCTAATCTCCATACAGTGACAGCAACTTTCTTCTCCACCGTTATTGGGTCTTTGAAGTTAGTCTTTTGTCCCAGTAATGTTGGGCGAAGGGCATCAACAAGGCTCAGAAATGTCTCTTTCTTCATCCTAAAATGCTTCAGCCATTCCCGATTCGTGTATTGTGCCATGGCACATTCTTCAAACCAAGTGGTGCAAACATCAATTCTCTGGCGGTCAACATGCACTGTTCTACTACTGGCATGAAGCAATAACACCATGGCCATAGCAAGCGATCGCCTCCTCCTTCTAGCTCTCCGAAACTGCTGAGCTTCACGCTGAATCTCTAAAATGAATCTCCGCGGCTTCTTCTGCCGCTCTCATTCTGCTCAAAATCATTATCTGTACTTTGATTAACTAACAATGACAAAAATGTCATTAAACTCGCGAACGACGCTGTGCTTGTGGACGGCGCCATTTTCGGTTCCACAATGCAACGCGATTGACCCGATGATGACCGCTATCTCCCCGCTATTTTTGTTATGACATCATCGTCTCGGGTATTTCCCTGGTATTTCAGCGCAATAGAAAAACGTCATTACCCGGTATATTCCGGAAGCAATATTAACCTGAATGATACCGAATGTTCAATAGAAAAACGCTGAGGGTCGTATTCTCGAACGATGTTTAACGCTAATCAGTGTTTAAATCACGACTTAAACGATATTTAAAATAAACGTAATTCTCGAAGAGTAACTAAACATAATCATCGTTTAAATTCTAACCACGTGTCTTTAAACATCTCTAAAATGCGTTTAAAACTAAACTAGGTCAGGGGGTAGTTTAAGGTGTGTTTAAATCATATTTTCATCATGTGTCCGACAACTGTTTTTGATGTTTTAAGCTTTAAAAATGTAATAATAGCAATGAAAAATGCTTGAAAATGATAATATGATTGCATCGACATGACCATGACAAAAATCACTCAAAATATGTGCTTCTTGATCAAATATACCTTGACTTTTCATTGTAAACATGGTTACTGTGTGTGTGCTATTATAACGTAGGTGTATCTTCACGTATTCAATACACAGGCATCACTTAATAAAATAGTACAAGCCATGTAACTGTTGAAGCGAAGAAATCTTTATTGACTAGGGACCTTCTACTAATACAAATACTTTTAGGTCACTAGTGCATATCTTTTGCATGCATAGTTCAGTGGATGATATTTGTAAGTTTTAACTATCGTGGTTTACTAGACGCACTGTTTAAATGTATACAGAGCATTTAGTTAAAATTAGATTTTAACTAAACGCATTTTAGGTCTAACCAACGTTTAGCTAAACATCGTTCGAGAATACGGCCCCTAATTTTAACTTAACGCATTTTAGGTCTAACCAACGTTTAGCTAAACATCGTTCGAGAATACGGCCCTGAATGTCTAAAAAAGTCAACTGCAGGGTCAAATGTGACACTATGATTAGGATTTTGACATGGAAATGCTATTTTAGTGATGTGAAAGCATTTTCAGACATTTGTATGCATTTACATTTTATAAGTATAATTAACAGAACGGAGCTATTGGAGTTGGAATCTACTTATTCTGGCGTATTCAATTACTTAAAGTTGCCTATAAAGCATAGTTTGCCCTGTTATTGATCAATATTACTATTGACCTGATAATCGGAGACCCGGTTATTATAAGATGAGCCATTTTGTTTTGAACATCAAGGTGCAGTATTGTGTCTACTGTATTGGTAGAATTGCGCCGTTCTTGAAGAAACATGTACTGAGTATTATCAATAAATGGAACAATCCTACACTCGTTTTAAACAGTATTAGGTAAAATAATCCCACTTATGGAAGTCATATAACAAACCATTCTGATGAGATTAGACATTTGGCTTAAGGCAATCGCAAGCAAAACAGATGCCATCGATATGAATTACTTCGATGTAGGTCAAGGGGGTACCATTTTGTGGGTCTTTTATAGCATGGGCTCGGTCATTCATGAAATCTCTTATTCCTTGTCACACTAGGCGTGAAGCATTAAACCTTGACGTTGAATTACAAGATCCACAAAATATGTCACTGCAGCTAAATTGATTTGTGTCTCAACCGATGTCTTTGATATATTGTCAATAAAAGTTTTTTCAACTTTTTTGTTAGAAAATATCTCTCTCTATCAGAAATATTAAATATTAATGAAATATTAGAAAACTTCATGACATCCCACAGTATACATGTATTTCAATCCAAAGTACGTTAAATTCGACCCTTTAGCCAATTAAAAGTTTGCACTTATACAATAGCTGGCTGAGCATAGTTCAACAAAAATTAAAAACTAAATTTAGTTATTCATTAAAACCATTTTTGTTACTCTCGAGTTGTTACTGATGTTATTTACTTTAGACATAAAGTGCTTGTTTTTATCATGTTTAAGTCATGGACGTTTCCTATTACTAAACTGTGAAAAGTTGAGAAGATGTGAAAAATGTACACTTGAAAAGAAAAAACACAGTACCAAATCAGAAAAAAAAGTACCCATGGATTTCGATGGCAAAATATTGAGCACCTCGAAAGCACTGATGTAACTGGTTCTAGAAAAATGTAAAAGTTTTGATAATTTTCACGCTTTAACAATTTTGTATTTGTTGCAATCTAGGTAATCTTAATTTATTTGATACTGTTGTAATCATGGCAATCTCTTTGTATTTGAATATGTGCATGCATGTCAATTCTAATTAATCTCTTATCAGTATCTGTCAATTTATTTACCATTTATTTGACTTTGAATTTGAAACAAAATACATTAAACACATTTTAGCTAGCTACTTTTTTTAAAATAACAAATATCACTTGTAAGTTGGATAAATGACCAATATCCATGGGATTGTTTTTGCAAGATTTGACAACACAGTCAAGGATTGTTAAGCCAAGCTTCATTTAGTTTGAACCAATAAAATATCACTTGTGCTTTCCTACTACAGGGCATTATTGGCTCACAAATCCGCCCATACTTTAGGGAATATAATTTTATTGTATCTTTAATGAATGGAAAATATTTTGCCTATAGCAATGACGTGATTTCCTTCTTGTCTTTTCTTAAAATACAGTTCACTGAAACAGTTTTGCAGAAGACGTTAAGGGGTTTTCTCTGTGATGCAGTTGCTTACTTTTTTCATAAATAGTAAGAAATCAAAAAAATGTTTGCATCCGTTTTGCGTGCTCAAATTTCAATGCACACTGAACGCATGATTTACTAACGCGTCGCCTAGCTGCGTAATATATACGCGGGAAATATGCAGACGCAGATGTGCCATCAAAGTAATCAAATTTTATCAAAAAAATGCCAGTTTTGGTCGTTTTTCTTGAAAACTAACACGGTGACAATATTTTTTTATTTCAGTGTTTTGAAGAGCGCAAAAAGTGCTTTAATATATATAAAAATTAAAAAATTAAATGGAGGATTTATTATTTTACAAGCACATAATGATCGACATTTTGGAGTTTTCCCTATACTTTGTATGGTTGAAATGCCTGTATCTCAAAAACGAGCACGGTGACCTATATTTTTTATTTTAGAATCGTTATCAGCACAAATAAATCTACCAAATACTAAATTTTCAAGAAAATAAATGGAGTATTTGCATCTCAGAGAAAACCCCTTAAGGTTGAAACTACTATATATATGTGATATCTTTAAACAGCTGGAAAAACAGTTATGATAAATGATGATTTATATTCATCGATGATTGTTCCTTTATTCTATTAATGTGTAATTTTTGTTGATAATCAGTTAAGTTTTTTTCATGTTATATAAATCTTTGTCGTAATTTAAACACTTCACTTTGTTTTTTAAATCGTAAAACTTTAGTAAAATGTGTGTTTTTCATTTCATTTCACGAAATCAGCCAGGATACACACAATGGTAGCGTTGCATTATTGAAACAATCTACGCAGTAATCCATTCATCCATGATTGTTTTTAATGCTTTTCTCATAGGATTAATTTCTCACACCTCTTTCCTGACGCTTCTCTCTGCCGAACATTGTACTAGACCAGCTTTGGAAGTTGGTCTTCTCCAAGCATTGTGAAGAACTGATATTAAGTTGTTGCCTTTTTTCTAAAAGGCTGTGTATTTTTCAAGAAACTTTTGCCATTAGTCATTAGTAAACTGTGGAAAGTCATGTTTTAATACCTCTGTCAAGGACTTGTCCAAATCTGTCAGATTTGGCTCTATCCTGTTTTTCAATTCTCCAGTCACCCATAAAAAATAAATTTCTAGAATTTTACCAAGAGCTCTCAAGAACTGTCTTCATCGATAATCATTGATAAAATATCAGTGGTAATGATGCTACATGTCATGCATGACACATCAATTTATTTATCTCTTGACATCAGGGAAAGGATTTCTATGATCAAAAGCAAATTAAAATGCATTAATTCCAAATTGTTATTTATTGAAAAAAATACTCTCAAAGTTGGTATAAACGGAAAAACAGAGCAATTAACAAATCAAGTTATGTATGACACAACCTGTTTGTAACATATATTGCTAGTCTATAGCAAAAAGGTCCAAAAATGCCTTTTAATTTAATTCATTTCCCCATGCCTCCTTTATTGCTTTATAGACTGAGAAAGCATATTAAGTAAATTCTGTTGAAAATTGTTTGGAAACAATGAACTATTTTGATGGTTTTTCTTGAATTTCACAAAGTAGTCGCGTATTCGAGAAGGTTGTTAAGCTTAACTACAGTTTCCCGTCAACAACACAATTGGTGTTCAGTTAAAACAGTGGTTTAGCTTAACACCTTAGTGGAATACGGGCCTAGTGTTTAGTGTTTAGACTGTTCTAATTACAGTATATATTATGGATTCTGTGTTTTTATATGTCAACTTTCTTTTTTTCATATTGTAAGGCAGGAAAAATATTTGAGAAATGTATTACAAAAGCACAAAACCATTGTGTAAAGTGGAGTAAAAATGGGCGAAATATTAAGAACAACAAGCTAATGTTTCTCGCTAATGAAATTGATATTTTGTTGTTTATATTGCGTGGAAACACAAAATGTTATTCCTTACCTTCATATTTAATATATTCATTTAAAAATATTTAATATCCGTTAACTCTCAGTTGACATTTACTGTTTGTTAAACGAATTTGTTTTTATTTGTTAAGGGGTTTGTCGAAATACCACTGAGGTTGTGTTTTACAACATTCAATACAAGATATATTGCAAATTAACAAATATCAAAAAAATACTCCATAGATTTATTATGTGGATTTTTAAATCAAGGGAATTTTCAGAATTTGCTAATCTCAAGTCAACCATTGGTTTTAAGCAATACATTAATCTCTAAAAGTGTTTTTACTTTACTTTTTTCGTTTTATCGTTGTTCTTTTCAACGAAAATATAACCTCTTTAGTACAATTTGTAAAAGAGAATTCAAATGATGTTAATCATGCCTTTCTATCTTGTTTCACACATGTTGGTTATGTTCTTGTTTTAATTAAACGGACGGCACGTCTGTGACATTGTTTATATATAGGATTACAAGATATTTATTAATTTATCTATTTATTTGGTTATGATATGATATCATACGATTTTGAATTAATTTCTAATACCCACTGACCAATGACTGTAGTTGAGTCGGACCAGAATATTTGCCAAATTTCGAGTAATGATGTTGACCTTGACTTTGTACCCTCCTGGAAATGACCCCTCCGGTTTTGGCGGGATGGTTCAGGATTTGGGCTGTTGGTTTTCTTATTCACCATCTAAAACTGGTCTTGAAAAACCATAAAACATTAACTCTTTCTCCAGATACCCTTTGCACCTCCATAGTAAAAAGAGGGATGTCCCGTAATTTCTTTTTTTAATTCATCCCTTATTTTGACTTTATAGTGTTGGTATTTATTTTATTCATTCTATCAGTGTTTTACTTCGGTGTCGTGAAAAGCAAAAGTTTGATGATATTTTTAGCGTTTTAGTGTTTAGACTGTCCTGATTATCGTATTCAAAATTAAAAACACTATCAATTCTGTGATAGTATGTCTATTTTCCCCTTTCCATCCATAAGGTAGAACATATTTAAGAAATATATTACATAAGCACAATACTATTGTTCAAAGTGGAGTAAAAATAGGCGAAATACTTAAAACAACAAGCTAAAATTGCGTGCCAATGAAATTTATATACATGTATATTTGGTTGTTTAGTTTGCACGGAAACACAAAATATTATTCCTTACCTTTATTATCAATATATACATTTAAATATATTTAATATCCGTTAGCTCTCAATTGAAATATACTACTCGATAAAAGACTTTGATTTCATTTGTTAAGTTTATCTAAAATACTATACATAGGTTGCATTTGAACTAAAAACAACACAATATTCAATTTATTGCCAAGGTCGCAATTGAGCTATTATTAAGATTTCTCAAGAATCTGGGACCGTAGTCAAAATTAGAAAAATGTTTAGTTAGACCTATGTTAAGTTAAAAAATCGTTTAACTAGATTTACATTAGGCATTAGCTATTCGCTCAAATCCGGGAGCTTCATTTTGTAAGTATCAATTACAGACTCTAGTGGAAAAACTATATGCTATGTTATGTTCTAGTGTACGATGCGTATTTCTCCATTCATTTATCTGATTATATATATTAGAAATACGGTTGCATCAGTTCTGGTCTCGTATACTAGTGTGTAGCGTTATAGCTTTATATCCTTGTACCTATGTTCAGTTCATCTATCTCCCAACTTTAGATATACTAATATATTAGATAGATGGTCGCAGCAGGAATGCTCCTGAACACTAGGTTTGTCTCGTATTCTGTCTATGTGTTTGTGTTGTACCGGTACCTAGTCTGCCGCACTATTTGGTTATTAAAACTCTCGGTATATCTGAGAGGCCGAATAGCTCAGTGGTAGAGTGCTCGCCCTGCTAGCGAGAGGTCCGGGGTTCGAGTCCCTGTTCGGCCAGGATTTTTTTCTAATAAAATGAAATCCTGGTCTGTTTGTGATTTGTCTAATTGTTATTAATGTTCTAGTGTACGATGCGTATTTCTCCATTCATTTATCTTATGTTATGTTAGAGATTAAAGGTCACATTTTCAACAAGGTCATATTAACAAATAACATAGCATATTGTTTGTCGTGACTTGTTCAACATAATACTTTAAGATTGACCTATACTCGACTACGTTTATAGATATAGCTATATATCACCATAATGTACTCCAACATTTACATAGAATAAATTACCTAATATGAACCAGATACCCTTTTGTAATAAGAACTAAAACGTCAGAACCTTACACGACCACATTTCACAAGAGGATTTTGACCAGGTGTCCCCAAAAATGGTTACATGGAGAAAAATGATCGTTTGCAAAAGCTATAGCAGTTGGAGAATTCAAACTTGCATAGCCTTTATGCTAGATGTTCAAAATAATTTTAATATCACAACATTATTATTTTTTAAGTTATAAACTAAGATAGATACATATGTCAGAAACCTATTTTTTCAAAATTCAACAACATCGTAAGCATGTACGTTTGATGTAATTTGAACCCTCGGTCAACCCCATGCGAACTTGACATCGGCAAATCCAAAGTTAGATTGGTTTATACCATAATATAGGGGTACAGTGCAACAGGCCTTATTTTTCCTAATTTTAAATCACTATAATATTATTATGTTACGCAGTACCTGTTTGATTTTTTGAATATATATTAGCCAAGGCCAGCCTATTATATGCCGAAAATTTCAAGGTCATTGGTTCACTAAAAGCTGAGATGGCTTTCACATGAAAGCTTGTTTTGTATTGGTCAAAAGTAGGATTTTGCTTGCAAGGCCAAATAATAAGCCAATCAGTGATGCGTTTATTGACTGCTTCAACTGAATGATTTAGTCATTTAAACGGGGACAGCTCGCTAGTCCGACAACTCGCTAGTCCGAAAGCTCGCTAATCCGACGGCTTGCTAGTCCGACAGCTCGCTAGTCCGAAACTAATTTAGGCTCGCCAGTCCGAAAAATGAAAAAGGCTCGCTAGTCCGAATGTTAAAAACGGCTCGCCTGTCCGAATTTAAATAACAGCTCGCTAGTCCAAATTTTAAAATAGGCTCGCTAGTCCGAATTTCAAAATAGGCTTGCTAGTCCGAGTTCTGAAAAAGGCTCGCTAGTCCGAATTTTAAAAACAGCTCGCTAGTCCGAATATGACAAAATGTGTGCATACTTTTATTACAGTTTTTCAAAATTCGGACTAGTGAGCTGTTTTCTAAATTCGGACTAGCGAGCCTATTTTGAAATTCGGACTAGCTAACTGTTATCTAAATTCGGACTGGCAAGCCGTTTTAAACATTCGGACTAGCGAGTTGCTTTATAAATGCGGACTGACGAGCCTATTTTCATATTCGGACTAGCGAACCTTCGGACTAACGAGCTGTTTTTTCGGACTAGCGAGCCTTTTCCAAGGTTATATTTTCCCTATTGAATAACGTTTCGGACTAGCGAGCCTTCGGACAAGCGAGTCGTCGGACTGGCTAGCGGACTCCATTTAAACACACACTATTGACTTTGTGTATTGAGTGTATGAATGGTTTGTGAGCAATGCTAAACCATTGGTTAACTAATGGTCTGGAAAATACAATAGCTGTTAATTGCTATCAGAATACTAGTGCCTTTAAAATTAGCCCATAATTAAGAAATATTATTTATAACTGATTCGTAGTTTTATTTCCAGACAAAATGTTACAGAAGTTATTTATAACCATAGTTTACATAGATTTATGATGAAATTTTGGTGCTTAGCCTCGAATTTTCTGTTAAATTAGCACAAAATGTCAAAATGGTTTCAAAGTCAAAACACAATTAAACAGTAATTACGTTGCAACTTCAAAAGTATGAAGTATTTCAAAAATCTATCGAACATATTTTCTAAACATGTTTTTTCTGTATCCCTTAACACCAAAATTAGAAAATTTGATAAAACTCTGAACAAAATATAGGCAATTCAAAAAATGGTGATTTTTGCACATTTTTGGGTAAAAGAGGAGAAGTACGCAAATCAATAAAAATCCGTCTAACAGAAATTTTTACCATGAAGTAACAAACTGCCTGAATGAACAATTTCCAAATTAATGTCAATATTGTCAAAAATATAGGTATTTATAGATTTTTCTGGATTTTGTTTAAAATATGCTAATTATATGGAAATGATGATATCCGAAATTACATTTTGAACATAATTTACATCTGCTAAGTGTAATGTTGAAAATATTATGCAAGAAAAAGATTTTCATTGAAATACAAATGAGTAGTTTATATTTAAGCATTGACCAGTAGGTCAGGAAAAATAAGGCCTGTTCCACTGTAGGGTCTCTATTTTAATTGACTTCAAAATCATAAAAATCCGATAAGCTGTTACGTAATACCGATTCAAAATGTTGCTTTTTCTAAATGTCAGACTTTTATTGGACCGTTGCTTACAAAATAAATGAAATTATAATATAATCATGTTCTGTAAGTTTAAGCGTCATATCATGCAGATGTTCTGAATATTGGCAGTATTCCCTAACTTTGGCGCCACAATTTTGATTTAGATGATCGATATAAATAAATTATTCTTGAATGCATTGAATGTATTTGTCGTTTTTCTGCAATTTTTCTGTTATGGAAAGAGAATGGTCTATTTTACTTATAATTAATGTTACAAATTTACAGAATATATCATACTTTTTAAAATGGAAGTGCTTTAATCAGTGTAAACTTCTTTTTGATGCATCCTGTATATATAAAAAAAAAACCTGCAATTATTATTAATTGAAAATTGAACCAAATTTGGCAATAAGAGAAACGATTGCACATTATAATGATATCACAAAACGTTATTAGTCTAAAAAAGAAACAAGTTTGTTTCCCGTGGGCCGCGCGCATTTCGTTTTGGAATCATATATTACCGCATTTAATTTTTTTATTCAGATTAAAAAAAAAACGAAAATCAAAATAGCAGATCGGATAAAAAAAGAATAGGGACGATTAAAAACAATTACTAGAGACGTGTTTTCTTTTCAACAAACAATCGAAACCGCAGTTTGCCTGCATTTCAACAGGTTTCTTACTCATCACCCATGCGGATGTTCTCATGCAAATTTGCTATAAAAAATGGGGAAAAAAAAACCCAAAAAACCCGCATTTCGCATTTAGGTTTTGTGACCACCCACAGGAAACATACCTGTTTCTTTCTCTTTTTTTTTTGCCTTATTTTGTTAAATTTCAAATACTAATAATACTGTGATAACAACAGTTTACAACTATCTAGAAGACAGTTGTAATATAATTTGGTGCAAAGTTACGTGTCAACAAATTTTATAATTTTTGAACACGGTCATTTTTCCACATGTAACCATTTTGGGAGCACCCATTCAACATTACATTTACAATTTCATTTAAGTCATTCTGGTATCTAATTAAAATATCATGTTGGGTTGGTTTGGTCTACTGCTATGATGAAAACTAATCGTCAAATTTAGTTTTGCTTGTTTGCTTTTTGAAAAAAAAATTGAATAAAAATAAATACACATAACTAAAATCTATCGAACATATTTTTTAAAACATGTTTTTCTGTATCCCTTAACACCAAAATTAGAAAATTTGATAAAACTCTGAACAAAATATAGGCAATTCAAAAAATGGTGATTTTTGCACATTTTTGGGTAAAAGAGGAGAAGTACGCAAATCAATAAAAATCCGTCTAACAGAAATTTTTACCATGAAGTAACAAACTGCCTGAATGAACAATTTCCAAATTAATGTCAATATTGTCAAAAATATAGGTATTTATAGATTTTTCTGGATTTTGTTTAAAATATGCTAATTATATGGAAATGATGATATCCGAAATTAAATTTTTAACATAATTTACATCTTCTAAGTGTTATGTTGAAAATATTATGCAAGAAAAAGATTTTCATTGAAATACAAATGAGTAGTTTATATTTAAGCATTGACCAGTAGGTCAGGAAAAATAAGGCCTGTTCCACTGTAGGGTCTCTATTTTAATTGACTTCAAAATCATAAAAATCCGATAAGCTGTTACGTAATACCGATTCAAAATGTTGCTTTTTCTAAATGTCAGACTTTTATTGGACCGTTGCTTACAAAATAAATGAAATTATAATATAATCATGTTCTGTAAGTTTAAGCGTCATATCATGCAGATGTTCTGAATATTGGCAGTATTCCCTAACTTTGGCGCCACAATTTTGATTTAGATGATCGATATAAATAAATTATTCTTGAATGCATTGAATGTATTTGTCGTTTTTCTGCAATTTTTCTGTTATGGAAAGAGAATGGTCTATTTTACTTATAATTAATGTTACAAATTTACAGAATATATCATACTTTTTAAAATGGAAGTGCTTTAATCAGTGTAAACTTCTTTTTGATGCATCCTGTATATATAAAAAAAAAACCTGCAATTATTATTAATTGAAAATTGAACCAAATTTGGCAATAAGAGAAACGATTGCACATTATAATGATATCACAAAACGTTATTAGTCTAAAAAAGAAACAAGTTTGTTTCCCGTGGGCCGCGCGCATTTCGTTTTGGAATCATATATTACCGCATTTAATTTTTTTATTCAGATTAAAAAAAAAACGAAAATCAAAATAGCAGATCGGATAAAAAAAGAATAGGGACGATTAAAAACAATTACTAGAGACGTGTTTTCTTTTCAACAAACAATCGAAACCGCAGTTTGCCTGCATTTCAACAGGTTTCTTACTCATCACCCATGCGGATGTTCTCATGCAAATTTGCTATAAAAAATGGGGAAAAAAAAACCCAAAAAACCCGCATTTCGCATTTAGGTTTTGTGACCACCCACAGGAAACATACCTGTTTCTTTCTCTTTTTTTTTTGCCTTATTTTGTTAAATTTCAAATACTAATAATACTGTGATAACAACAGTTTACAACTATCTAGAAGACAGTTGTAATATAATTTGGTGCAAAGTTACGTGTCAACAAATTTTATAATTTTTGAACACGGTCATTTTTCCACATGTAACCATTTTGGGAGCACCCATTCAACATTACATTTACAATTTCATTTAAGTCATTCTGGTATCTAATTAAAATATCATGTTGGGTTGGTTTGGTCTACTGCTATGATGAAAACTAATCGTCAAATTTAGTTTTGCTTGTTTGCTTTTTGAAAAAAAAATTGAATAAAAATAAATACACATAACTAAAATAATAATAATAATAAAATATATTACATTTTTTCAAAACATAGTAATCCTTTCGTAATATTTTTACATGACATGTCAAAACATTTAATTTGATAAAGGAAATGATGCATGATCACATTTTGTCGGCATGCTATGATTATAATTAAATGGTGAATGTTAACGGTATAATTACGTGATTTCTGAGTTGTTACATAGTTTGCGAAAATAATGTTAAGGTTACCGTATGCGATAACCTAACTGTAAAATGCATAACGGTTATCGCTACGGTATTCGCTAACGCAATTTAGGAAGCTAGCCTTAGGGACTGATTTTTAGATATGCATGAGTTATCTTTATATCCCTATACTTCTATACTTTATTATGGGTTACCACCCACTTAACTAAATGTGTGTGGAAGTTTATAATGTCTAGTCCCTAATGCTATGCGTGCGCATGTGGCAATGAAATCATGAAACCATGAAATTAATTTGTACTCCGTTGTGATCACTAAGCATGAATAACCGTAGTCCTTTTGTTCTGATCAACATCAATCGATTAGTTTTTCCAGAAATGAGAACACAGTATGTGTACCATAACAGTTTAACGTATGTCTCACGTTAATTTAGCGTCAAAATCGGGCTGTTTGACGCTATTTCCAAGTCAAGCGGTTATATCTACCGCTACATTTAACGTTTGCGTTCTCTCTGAGTGAAATCGCAACAGTTACTTGGACGTTAAGTTATGTACCATACAAATCAATGAAAAAAGCCGTCAGAAGGCGAAATTGGCTTTAACAATAGCAAACTAAAACTCTAATTTCTGGACGTTGATTGGGAAACGGTTGTTTTAATTAGCATTAGTTAATATCTGCACTATATTAGACCATGTGTGTAAGTCAAGGTGATATACTTTAATTGTATAAAAATACACGAAGTGAAAATATAAGTTTATTTTTGCGTACAGCTCTAATTGAAATTTAGTTCAATAGGGGTTCCGCTGAAGTTATTTTAACAGCTGCTCATTTGCATTTGAATAGAAATAAGGTTACTGTCGAAAATAGTGATAGCGTATTTACAACGCAACCTCTCAAAGTTAGATATACATTTAGCTGATGACTTTCGTATATTGCATATTGGTTCTGCTGCATTTGAAAACAAAACTAACTGGTCCCGGGCTTTAAGGTAACTTTAAGTCCGGACTTAAAAAGTCCTTTATTTATGGTCATTTTATGAAAAAAATCTCCTCTCATGTGGACAGGGTATTGATTTCGAGGGCATTTCTTATGCTACAAATGGCTGCCTACAAGTGATTGCCTCAAGTCAAATACCTCTGATCCGATTTAGAGTATTTCCTTACAGACGCCGTTTTATGAAATATGATTAAATCTTAATGTAATGAAACCACCAGTGTGTTTGTTTTGTGTCTTGAAAAAGATTTTTAATCAAAGAGACAATTTGTTTTAAATTTTTCCAAAAGAGATTGTTCTTTTAAATCTCTCGTTGATTTAAACCACTGAAATGCACTGAGAACAGGTATTTCGTGTATCTACTCTCCTACAGTAGAAAGTTAGTCAAAACATAGCTCGCGTGAAAAAAACAACAACACAATTTCAATTCTTTTCGCCCTGTTTGGATAGTAACATATTTTCTGGTGTCGGATTACTGTTGAAAGGAGGGCAATCATAAATTAAAATAGGAATGGCTTATACTATAACTGGTTGAGGCTCAAATTACAGCTCTTGAAGTTCTTTATGTATTAACCTAAAACATTAGTTTTTAAACATGGATGACTATATAATTCATGCTTATGAATATTAATGAATATGAGCAGTTCCCAAACTTGTTAAATGAAAACATGCCCTGTGATATGATTTAAAAAAATAAATAAAACACATTGGATGGAAATAAAACAAACTTGTTTTAATTCGGTTGTTTAAATTAAAGGCTCGAACAAAATTGATTTGAACTTTGGAGTTTAATGTCAAATATCCATGGGGTAAAAATAGCTAGAAAGGATATAAAATTTTCTTTGTGGTCATTATGACTGCAAATAGCGTTTTTTTAATCTCCTTAATATGATGGTTTCGTAGTAAAAATTTAATTGCCTAGGAAATGAAAGTATGCTTGATCACATTTGTCGGCATGCTGTGATCATGATAATGGTAAATGTTATAGCTGATTCCTCAGCTAATAAGGGCGCCATAGAACTCTTTAGTTGAACAAACAATTTAGTTAGTTACGCGTACTGAACATTTAAATCAACAAATTAATGTCATAATTGGAATCTTGCAAAATATCTTTAACACCGTTCTACGGATTTTTTCTGCTTTCAAAAAAGGCAAACCAAGCTGATGAACAATAATATGTGACCGTCTATCCCAAACCAGCCGTAAATGCCACATCTTGTCATTTTCACTCTTTTAATTATTTGCAAAGACCATAAAACGACACCTTAATGAACTTCACACGATTTCCAGAAGTCAAGATATGGTCCGTCAAAGGTTGTCAGGGAGTAAAACGTACAACTGAGATAAACACGTTCAAAGATCAGTAAGCCCTATATTTTCTGTTGATTGTCTTTAAAATATTCAACCTTATTTCTCATTTCCTATAATTTTCTTAAAGCGAAACTTTGCTGGCATTTTGAAGTAAGCACAGGGATTGTGAATCTATCAAAAGATCAATTTCGGCAAATTACGACCTTGACATGTATTTTCACCTGTAGCGCAAAAGGGGAGGTGTACCACTATAAAGATGGGGGTAGTTGGGTTGGTGGAATCGCCAGTCACTCCTCAAATCTTTATTTTTCGCACAATGAAAAGTATCTGCAAGATACGGAGCTACATCTTACTAGATATGAAAGAATTGTTATTTTCCTTTTTGTATGGTATCAAACAACGGTTAAATGATGATATTTACATCCTTAAAACCTACTTTTGCTAAAAAATCGCAATCGAAATTTTAATATTAAATAGTGGCGATAAAAATAAATGATAATTAATCCGTATGCTAGTGTGTAGCGTTATAGCTTAATATCATTGTACCCATGTTCAGTTCGTCTATCTCCCAACTTTAGATTTATATAGTATATTAGAAAGATGGTCGCAGCAGGAATGCTCCTGAACAATGGGTTGTCTCGTATTCTGTTTATGTGTTTGTGTGTTGTACCGGAACCTTCTACCACGCTACTTGGTTATTAAAACTCTCAGTTTATCTGAGAGGCCGAATAGCTCAGAGGTTAGAGCGCTCGTATGGCAAGCGAGAGGACCGGGGGTCGAGTCCCTGTTCGGCCAGGATTTTTTTCAAATAAAATGAAATCCTGGCCTGTTTGTGATTTGTCTGATTGTTATTAATGTACTAGTGTAAGATGCGTATTTCTCCATTCCTTTATCTGATTATATATTAGAAATACGGTAGCATCAGTTCTGATCTCGTATGCTAGTGTGTAGCCTTATAGCTTAATATCATTGTACCCATGTTCAGTTCGTCTATCTCCCAACTTTAGATTTATATAGTATATTAGATAGATGGTCGCAGCAGGAATGCTCCTGAACAATGGGTTGTCTCGTATTCTGTTTATGTGTTTGTGTGTTGTACCGGGACCTTCTACCACGCTACTTGGTTATTATATTAAAACTCTCAGTTTATCTGAGAGGCCGAATAGCTCAGTGGTTAGAGCACTCGCATGGCAAGCGAAAGGTCCGGGGTTCGAGTCCCTGTTCGGCCAGGATTTTTTTAAATAAAATGAAATCCTGGCCTGTTTGCGATTTGTCTGATTGTTATTAATGTTCT